>JAXCGZ010017596.1:17500-52340 GCA_037179515.1 Halocaridina rubra | reverse complement strand
TTAGGCTATGATAGAGTGTATCTCAGATACTGAGGTAGACTGGACGTAATAATAGTACCCCTTGTAGTTTTTCAGCCTTGCTCCTTTGCAGCAATGTTACAACAATTTTGCAGCTGATCAGTGTTGTACGTATGATGTCCCATTTAACAAGCAATGCCGGTCCATTTCAGCAACCTTGCCTTACGTATGAGGCTACACATTGTGATATCAGAAAACGCTGTAAACCTGTTAGACATTGAAGTCGGCGATACGAGACGCTGTGATGTCATCAGTTTTGCTCCACTGCTCTCTTGCGCTCCTTTTTGAAGCCGTACATCAGCATGCCCAGCCTAATTATTCTGATCTGTCATATCTGCTTCATCATAATGAGAATATGAATATCTTAGTTAATTAGGAGGTAGAGTGCCCAGATTGAGAATTGGCGAGCCTGATATTGCAAGTTCGATTCCTGCTGTAGGGCATTGGGAAGGGTTCCAGCTTTAATGCCCAAGCTCAAGCCATGTTTTTTGTCCATCTCCATGTAGAGGAAATAACTGTAAAATAAAAAAAAAAAAACTGACCAATTGGTATGATTGAAATGCAGAGCAGTTATATATCTTTTCCTGTGTATGTTTGCTTCAGAATTTAATATTGCGTAGTCATCGTGGCTCAAGCGGTAGCGTCCGCGACTTTGAGGCGTTAGGTCGAGGGTTTGTGCCCCGTCACGGTCTGAGGTTAGCAAGGGCATGCTCTCAGGGTAACGATTACATCTGCCAAAACGAGTCCTTCGCAAGAAGGCAACCGTCCTAGCCCTTGGTAGAAAAGGGAGTCCGTGACGTAAAACCGGAACGATGAAGAAAATTCTGTAAATGAAATAAATTAATCTCGTAATCGTCCTAGAGTAGAGAAGATTTAGTGAACATGTCACTAAAATGACTTTTATATTCACTTTGAAATCTATGCTAGAAGCCTTATTTTTAAAGTGATTCTTGAATGTATTTCAAACATAATGGAATAACAATAACAACAACAACATTAATAATAATAGTAAATCTATCTATCTACCTTGGCTGTCTCCCCCAATTGGGGGGTAGCCGACATAAAAAAAATAAAACAACAAGGGGATTACTATGCTCTATGGGCAATGATGAGGGGGCTAGCGACCGTTCAGATGGCACTGCTGGAGTGCCACAGCCCATCCTCCCGGCTCTTCCACAACCTGTATCGCTTAATAACTGCCAATAATAATAATAATAATAATAATAATAATAATAATAATAATAATAATAATAATAATAATAATAATAATAATAATAATAATAATAATAATAATAATAATAATAATAATAATAATAATAATAATAATAATAATAATAATAATGATAATAGTAATAACGGCAATATACAAATGATAAACATCGAGCATTTCAGAAATCACCTTCTTGTACAGGGAATCTTATAGCATAAAAGCGTTTTATATGAGTATAATTATCTCCAAGTTAATCTTCTCCCTTGCTCTTTTTTGGCTAAATCACTTCATTATAATTACCCTCATGAACCTTCCATCCCTTGGATATAATGGTATTCACCTTAATGAATACGAGGAAAAGGAGGATACTTGCTTATGTATATATATATATATATATATATATATATATATATATATATATATATATATATATATATATATATATATATATATATATATATATATATATGTATATATATATATATATATATATATATATATATATATATATATATATATATATATATATATATATATATATATATATATATATATATATATATATATATATATATATATATATATATATATATATATATATATATATATATATATATATATATATATATATATATATATATATATATATATATATATATATATATATATATATGTATATATATATATATATATATATATATATATATATATATATATATATATATATATATATATATATATATATATATATATATATATATAAATACATATTGCACACACACACACTTTTGTTTTTCTTTTTCTTTTTATACTTAAATTACCATGGTCAAGTTTTTAAGTTAAGATGTGTGTTACCAGAAAGGAGGCAAACTGAGTCACGAAATAGCACTTATATGGAGATATAAAAATTCTGTGTGAAGGTAAATTAGAAGTTTTTCTCTTTTCTTTTTTTTTTCCTCTTTCTCGTCTTCTTTCTATATTCTGTGAGAGGGAGAACATAAAAATGAAGCCATCTCTGTCCCAAACCTCTCCCACCCATGGGTCGGGAGAAGGGGTAGTCATCAGAGGACTTAAACAGAGAATCAAGAAGTTAGAGGAAATGGTTACAAGCCTTGATGATAAAATTCGGAATATGGATGGAGAAATGAAAGAGAATGAAACACTCAGAGAACAAATAAGATCTTTGGAGGAAGCAAATAAAGCACAAGGGCAGGAGAGAAAGGAACTAGAAAAAAGAATAAAGAAGCTGGAAGGGGAAAAGAGTCAACTAGAATCTAGAATTTCTAATCAAGAAGATAAAAACAAACAGCTAAATGACAACCTAAAGGAATTAGATGTTAGTTCACTGCTATCTTCTGAGAGAGACGAGATTGCTGCTTGGAATGTTCAGATTAAGGAAAACATTGAACAGTTCAGAAAAGAGTTCCAGGAGCTGAATATGGAAAATGATGCCATGAAAACGTCCTTTGCTGATGCACTAAAGGGGAATGTGGCAGTAAAAGAGGCTGTAAAGGTGGTGGCACTGGAAAACATACAAACAGTTGATTATAAAGAGACAGTAATCGAAAAAATGAAAGACGTTGTGATGGAAAGGGCAAACCCACTCATCAGACAGGCACTTGATAAGGAGAAGACAGTGGTAATCTCAGGCATAAGTGAATCCCAGGAGCCAACATGGCAGGGGAGACTTGAAGAAAATAAAGCTAGGGTTGTAGACCTGATAAGAAAGCTTGGAGTAGTATGTGGTCCTGAGGATATTGTAAACATACACCAACTAGGTAAATATTCGAGGGAAGGAAAGCCGAGACCAACAAAAGTAACCTTTGAGAGAGGGGAGACATGTAGGGAAATATTGTTGAGAAAAAAAAGTCTAAAAGACCTTCAAGAATGCAAAGAAGTGTTCATTAGACGATACAGAACACAGGAAGAGATGGGAAAGATCAAAAACTTGTTGCAAGAGGCAAGAAGGTTAAATGATGAAAGAAATGAGGAAGAGAAGAAAAATTTTCGTTACGGAATACTTCCAGACAAAGGGGAGATAAAGAAGATAATGACAGAAGATCAGGGGATGGGGCCTCATTAAGATTGTTATACACAAATGCTGATGGATTAGCTGGTAAGGCAGTAGAATTAAAAGATAGGATTCACAACAGTAAGGCAGATATAGTAGCAATTACAGAGACTAAGTTGAGTGAGGACATAAACAGTGTCACAGTTTTTCCTAAGGGCTTCAGAATACTAAGGGTCGAAAGATCTGAGAGGACTGGTGGAGGGATAGCACTGCTCATAAGTGAGAGGATTCAAGCTGAAGAGATAAACTTGGCTATAGAAAGTGAGTTCAGGGAATTTCTTGTTGCTCGCATAAATACTGGGTCAGAGAGCATTATAATAACTGTTGTATACAACCCACCAAGGAACCAAAATAGGCTTGAAATTTATGAGGAAAGTCATATAGGTACGATTGAAGTCATAAACTCAGTTGTTAACATGGCGCGGGAGAAAAAATGTAGGATTTTGATTATGGGAGACTTTAATCATAAAGAGATAGATTGGATAAATCTTGACCCACACAGTGGTGAGGACTCCTTTGGGGCAAGATTCCTAGATTGCGTACAAGGGAATTTCCTACACCAACATGTAATGGAACCAACAAGAGCCAGGGGTGGGGATGAGCCACCACTACTTGATCTGGTGTTCACAGATAATGTGTTGGATATTGAAAATATTGAGTATGAACCACCAATTGGAAAGAGTGACCACTGTGTGTTGTTGATGGAGTATATCATTGAAGACATTCTTCCTGAGAGTAGAGGCACTGAGGACATGAGGAGGAACTATCAGAAAGGAGATTACATCAAAATGAATGAGCTTTTTGCAGTTATTGACTGGAGAACCTTATTTTACAACAAATCTGTACAAGAAATGTATGACATCTTTTGTGAGAAATATGGGAAGATAGTAGATTGCTGCATACCTGTCACCAAAGTAGGTGTAATTCATGCCAGAGAGAAATGGTTCGATAATGGGTGTAAAAGAGCTAAGGAGTGGAGAGACAAATGCTGGAAAAGGTATAGGAGGAGAAAAAACATAAATGCCTGGCAAACCTACAAAAGAGCAAGAAATGACTACCTAAGTAAAAGGAGAGAGGCAGAGAAAGATTATGAGAGGGACATCACCAGGAAGGCTAAAGAAAATCCCAAGCTTTTCCACAGCTTTATCAGAGGAAAACTGAAGGTAAAAGAACAGGTTTTAAGGCTAAAGAGAGCGGATGGAAGCATCACTGAGACGGACGAAGAGATCTGCAAAGAATTGAACAAGGAGTTTCAGTCAGTATTTACAGTAGAAAATACCCCACCCCCTCAGATTGCAGTGATAGAAGCTCAAGGGCCGGTATTAGAGAACATCAACCTTACAGCCACAGAGGTATGCAAGGCGCTGATGGATTTAGATGTTCATAAAGCTACAGGTCCTGATGACATATCCCCTCATGTGCTTAAAAAATGCGCAAACACAATATCAGTGGCACTAAGTATCATATTTAAGGAGTCATTGGAGTCGGGGGAGATTCCAAGATGCTGGAAACAAGCAAATGTGATACCTATCTTCAAAAAGGGAAGGAGGGATACGGCTCTGAACTATAGACCAGTTTCCTTGACCAGCATAGTTTGCAAACTTATGGAGAAACTACTAAGGAAACATATCTCTCTTCACTTGGAATCCTTCAACTTTTTGTCAGTGAGGCAACATGGCTTCAGAGAAGGAAGATCAACAGTAACAAACTTATTAGAATTTTATGATGAGGTAAGCCAAATCTTACAGGAAAGAGAGGGTTGGGCAGATTGCATATTCCTAGACTTCCAGAAAGCGTTTGACACTGTTCCACATGGGAGACTTATTAGGAAGCTGCAATCAATGGCTAGAATAGGTGGAAATGTCTTGGAATGGATAAAAACTTACTTAGAAGGAAGGGAACAGAGGGTTAGAGTAAGACACTCAGTGTCTGAATGGAGAAGAGTTAGTAGTGGAGTTCCACAGGGTTCAGTTTTAGGGCCACTTTTGTTCCTTGTATATGTAAATGACCTACCAGAGTCTGTAAATTCATTCATGAATATGTTTGCAGATGATGCAAAGATTGTGAAGAAAGTAAAAAACGAGAACAATGGTAGAGAACTTCAGGAGGATCTAAATAATCTGCATGAGTGGTCAGAAAAGTGGCTAATGAAATTCAATACCTCAAAATGTAAGGTAATGAGAATGGGTACAAGTGCAAGAAGGCCCAAGCTTGACTACTCGGTGGCTGGAGTACAGCTTCAGGAGACAGAAAATGAGAGAGATCTAGGAGTAAACATATTGGCAGATTTGTCTCCAGAAATACATATAAATGGCGTAGTAAGGGCAGCATATGCATTCTTATCAAATGTAAGGGTAGCCTTCAGGCACATGGACAAGGAAATGTTCAGAAATATTTATGTAACCTATGTGAGGCCAAAACTCGAATATGCAGCCCCCTTTTGGAATCCGCACTTGAAAAAGCACATAGCTAAGCTTGAAAAAGTTCAAAGACATGCCACGAAACTGGTGCCAGAAATACGCAATCTCGGTTATGATGAGAGGCTGAGGGAATTAGACTTGCCATCACTCGAAGCTAGAAGAGTAAGGGGGGATATGGTGACAGTCTTTAAATTCCTTCATGGTTATGATAGAGTGGATAGGGATCGATATTTCGATATGGCTGGCTCTAGAACTAGAGGTCATAGTTTGAAGCTTCGTAAGAAAACTTGTTTGCAGGATGTAAGGAAATACTTTTTCAGTGTAAGAGTAGTTGATAATTGGAATTCGCTAAGCGAGGAGGTAGTTAATGCTACCTCAATCCATAGTTTTAAGGACAGGTATGATAAGTATCACTAAGTCTAAAAATGGAACCGATCAGGAGACGGGAAGATACGAGCTTTGGGCTCTTTCCCGTAAACACAATTAGGTAATCACAATTAGGTAATCACACACACACACACACACACACACACACACACACACACATATATACATATACACACTCACTCAATCTCTCATTCACTCACTCGCACATACACACGCACCCAATACCCTTCACACACATAAACACACACACACACACACAAAGCTGAATTTTTTTTTTTTTACCTTGACCGTGGACTTGTATTTCAGGGTCAGTTTTGAAGGGTACTAAATGGAAAAAAAGAAGGAGTGAACTTATGATTGCCGCGTTTTTGGGATTCAATCATAGTCCCTTTTGGCAACTTGGGTCCCCCTTAGGTCAGGTTTTATACCCTTCCTCCGCCTTCTCCTCCTATTATTGTTCCTCCTCCGCCTTCTCCTCCTATTATTGTTCCTCCTTCCTACATGCAACCTACCTCCATCATTGCGAAATACAAGTGCGAAGAAGGTTTTGAACTCTGAAGCAAGACCATCATGAATTTAAGAAGGAGAGGGTGAAGGGGTCTTTCGCATGATACATCCAGCCATTTGGCCGAGCTAATTGAATACATCATGCTACGTGTGAAGCTTAGAATTGAATAGATATTTTCGCAAACTCGGTCATTGATGACGTTGAGAATACTCGTACTTCCGCTCTCCTGTTAAAGAGAGAGAGAGAGAGAGAGAGAGAGAGAGAGAGAGAGAGAGAGAGAGAGAGAGAGAGAGAGAGAGAGAGAGAGAGAGAGAGAGAGAGAGAGATTCATTAATGACTATACCCGTTAGCAGGAAAGAACAGCTTATATGATATCCATAAACAGATAGCCAGACTGACACATAAATGGATAAAAATTGACGGATGGTGGAAGAGACAGGGATAGACAAAAATACACAGGAGTCATGGTGAATTAAAAGCTTCCACCCTGTTAAATCATAGCTTCTGTAGATGGGATTTTGATTGGGTTACTGATGTTTGTTTTATAATGGACGAATAATAGTCATTTATCATCCGTGGTCCACCATTTTGTTCGTTTTGTCTTGTCTGGGAAGCTGTCTGACAGATGGGTGTAAGCAGATTCTGACCATATCTAATCGAATACTGTCTATCTATCTATCTATATATCTATCTATCTATCTGTCTATCTATTTATCTACCTATCTATCTATCTATTTATCTCTCTCTCTCTCTCTCTCTCTCTCTCTCTCTCTCTCTCTCTCTCTCTCTCTCTCTCTCTCTCTCTCTCTCTCTCTCTCTCTCTCTCTCTCTTGTGAATAAAAAAAATATATAGCACAGGCGTACGTTTCGTTTAATTTTTTCTTTTCTTTTCAAGCTTTTATATACTTTAATATATTATTCCTACACTCGTTGTAAGTATTATACATATTGGGTGCGTAAACGTAGGTACGCCCTGCTAAATCATAGATCAGGAGTCCTGAACACTACGCAATAACCAGCGTACGTCAGTAACAAACGTCAACGCAGACATAAACCTCCCGGCTACTGTATGACTCGAATTGTAAACCAGTCTTTTGTATCGTTTGTCATTTTCATAAAAAGATCATGACATAGTCCCACCGTAATCGTATCAAATCGAAACGCAAATTATTGTGGGTTTCTGAGGTACTCGTCAGTTCTCATCAAATCTGCACAGTCGTTGGGGAACATGTTGCAAGTGGATAGTTCAAATGCAGATATGCAGTGTAGTTCATTTTTAATATTTTCAAATGTTATACCTCCCTTTTTGGGATTCGAGCTTGGGACCTAATGAACAGAAATGCACAGCTTAGTGCACTGAGCTGTAGGAGCCACACCTCTTTGGCTCAGTGCACTAGCTGTAGATTTCTGTTCTAGAAATCCCAGGTTCGAATCCCGACGATGGGAAGTAGACAATTTGAAGACAATGATGCTCTCGCTTTCACTAAACCTTTGAACTATAAAGATCAGATTTTTTTTCCTTGTACACATAAGATGGCTTCTTGTACCTGCCAGCAGACCGTGTAATGCCCACCAGTGACCTCTGAGTTATAGTTACATATCAAGATTAAGTCTAAGATACCCCGAGCTATTTTCTAATGCTACATAAGTGCATCTCTCGTGTAGTCACCGTAGCTCAAGCGGTAGCGTCCGCGACTTTGAGGCGTCAGGTCGAGGGTTCGCGCCCCGTCACGGTCTGAGGTTAGTAAAGGCATACACTCAGGGTAACGATTACATCTGCCAAAACACGTCCTTCGCAAGAAGGCAACCGTCCTAGCCCTTGGTAGAAAAGGGAGTCCGTGACGTAAAACCGGAACAACAACTTAAGTGCATCTCTCGTAAGCATTAAATCCAGTTAGTCTCTGATGGATATTTTCTCTTGTCGTGCAGATGAACTACTGGACGCCTTGGAGCTCAGTTAAACAAGATGTGAACAGCAGTTTATAACTCTTAGATCCCCATCTATGCTGTTGTTTAAGAAAGGTATCATAATGACTCGGTGTTATCGTTATAGGAATTTAGGGGTATTCAACTTTACACAATCAATAATGCAGTATAATTTTTTCTTGGGACCAGAAATATATGGCTTTTCTTTGTCTCACAGCATTGAGTAACGATAGACAGAGAATATCCGACTAGCACACTGAATTTTTATCAGACGTATCATGGATAGAATTATATTTCACCAAATATTCAAAGCAGTGACGGATTCCCTTCCAAGAGATCCCGTTTTGCGAACACCAAACATATCCCTTTTCGGACTCCCTTCCAAGAGTTCCAGGTTTAAGGACTCCCTTCCAATTCATCCCGTTTGCGGATTCCCTTCCAATCTATCCCGTTTGTGGACTCCCTTCCAAGAGGTCTCGGTTTACGTACCCTAAGAGATCCCGTTTTTCAGACTCCCGTCCAAGAGGTCCCACTTTTGCGGACTCCCAAGAATCCCCGGTTTTCGGACTCCCTTCCAAGGGTTCCATGTTTGCTGACACCCTCCCGAGAGATCCAGTTTGCTTATAAAATATCTTCGTTTGAGCCTCAATGTTTCTTCGGGCTTTGCGTATACAGGTGCGTCCACACCGGCAACATGCAGTCGGAAACAAGTTGTAAACATTGACCTAAGCATCGCCGTCGACATCTACAGACACCAGTAGTACCAACATATCACTTACAGCGCCATACCAACATATCGACACCATCGTATCAGTAACAGTACAAACATTGTTGCGTCCAATGTTGTCAATTTTGTTGTTGATATGTTTTGTTGCCGGTGTGGACGCACCTTCATAAGCCACGAGATCTAAGGATAGTAAAAAAAAATATCAACAATTATATATTATGTCACAGTCTGAGGTTAGCAAGGGCATGCACTCAGGGTAGCGATTACATCTGCCAAAACCAGTTCTTATCAAGAGGGCAACCGTCCTAGCCCTTGGTAGAAAAGGGAGTCCGTGACGTAAAACCGGAACATATATTATGCTCAATGATGAGAAATATCAAAGAAGAGTCATAAAAGAACGTTAATATAAGTGAAGTAACTAACTTGTCTGCTTCAGTGCTACATTGGTGACGGGCAAAGGGAGGTGTTTCGACTGAGGCTTCCATCTTGTTTGTTTATGCAACCTCTTCTTCTTCTTCTTCTACCTTTTTTCAAGATAAGAGGGATTTTTAAGGTGCACCGGTCTGGAAAGACAGAAGCCTGCATTCGGGCGTTAATAAGTTAGCGACATTTAATCTTAACGAAAGGAAGAAATTCACCCAAAAAGTAAATTAAGCTGGAATATTGCTAATATTACCACTAATGTTATCACTATTAGTAGTGAGTTTGTAGGTATGCTTTCATGTGTTGAACATTATTATTATTATTTTTTATTATTATTATTATTATTATTATTATTATTATTATTATTATTATTGTTATTATTATTATTTATTATTATTATTATTATTATTATTATTATTATTATTATTATTATTATTATTATTATTATTATTATTATTATTATTTGTTTTTTTATTTAAATATTTCTCTCTTGCTTCACGTCAACACCGTCATCATCATCATCATCATCCCCTAAGGAGGGCAACAATACCAATTCCGTGTTCCCCCACTTGTCATAAAAGTCGACTGTATGGGGCGGAGCGAGGGGACTGGGAAATCTTCTCCTTTTTCATTTTCACCCTACAATGAATATGTTTTTTGCTTTGACTCTGATAGATATTTGTTTTTAACCTGATTATGGCCAATGGATACAATTTATCATATACATTTCACTTATCTGTATTGAGTGATAAATTGTATTTCTCTAGATCCGTTCATTTTACACCCACTGCCTAACCTCATTCGTGTCTAATCTTCATATTTGATGTGCATTTAATGGTCAGAGGCGCGAGACTGAGATGGCTTCGGCATATGTTGAGAAAGGATGAAGGGTATGTTGTTAGAAGGATGCTGAGGATAGAGATGTCAAGCAGAGGGAGGAAGTAGGCCAGAGAGGAGGGTTATGGAGGTGGTGAGGGAGTACATGAGGGTGTGTGGTGGGTCGAGCGACAAGAATAGCTTCTTCGTATTCCTCTGCGTGTCGTAAAAGTGGCTTCCATTCTTTTTACTTTCCTTTGGTGAAGAGTCAGGAATTTGTTTCGACTCGGGCTGATAAGGGAGATTTTGACTTTGTATATAGAGTAATTGATTCCCCTTGATAGTGGAAAAGGATTTCTCCTCCGTGTTCCCCTGCTTGTCATAAAAGTCATCTACATGGAGCAAGGGGATTGGAATACCCTCTGTTGTATTTTCTTCCCACAAAGAGTCACGTTTTTGTTTAGACTCAGCCACACTCCAAATGAGGAAAATTGTGGCTTTCGTATATAGATAGATATATAAATAGATAGATAGGTAGATAGATAGATAGATAGATAGATAGACAGACGTTTCTTTTCTTGCTTTAACCGAGTGAGTCCGCTTTCGTGCACCATTTTGGCTTTGTAAGTATGTGAAGGCAGTGCTAAGTCAAGGTCCTGCCTGCTACCTAATTATTATAATTTCTAGTTACATACCCCACAGTTACGCCATTAAGGAACACATAAAAATAACACTTACAAGTGTCTTTCCTTTGCCACTTATGAAGCACTTAATAATGAACTTTGTGAGTCTGTCTGACACTTGCGAAACTCCTCTATTACGGATTCTTTTCGGCTTTCCCTTTGTAGTTGACCTTAAAAAGGTTTTGTCTGCCATTCTTTTCCTCTCAAAGATCCTCTTCTTGATTGAGTTTATTTTAATTATGTTTTTAAATAGATCTTTTCATTATTATTATTATTATTATTATTATAAACTGAAGGGCAAGAACGGTCCAAGCAAACATCGTAGAACATATTTAATTAATCTCCTTATAATACATCACAACACAACGTTTCAAACATCCACTGTGTTCATAATCATGTACCTATGAAAGAGTGAAAAAGAATATATACTTAAGCAGTTACTCTAAATAAACACAATTATAGTTGTAAAAAAAAGGTAAAATATATATATACAGGACATTCACACAAGTTAATGAAATTTACATATATCTAAATGTATGTAGAATTAAAAAGAAACACTTTCACACTAATAAAATTTGTTTTACAAAATTCTGAGAGGGTAACATGAGCCATCTTTGTTTAATTTAGGATTAGATTTTGAAATAAATAATGACTCTGCTATCCTGATTTCATTTTCGCTTTTTCCTCTGTATATAATTTTGAAATCATTTATACTGAAATTGCACTTACAGATATTAGAACAGTGTTCTCGAATGCTTGAGTTTACTGGAGCTGACAATGGTTTTCCAGCATCAGGCTCCAATCCAGGAATTATGTATGGATTACCAAAACTGCACAAAGTGAATATTCCCCTCCGTCCTGTACTCTCATCATTCAAGACTTTTAATTATAATTTATCAAAATTTCTCGTACCTCATCTAGAACATCTCACTGTGAACAATTACTCATTGTCGAATTCATTTGAATTTTTCAATGACGTAAAAGACTTAAGATTAGATGACAATGCATTCATTGTTAGCCTTGACATCACGTCTCTCTACACTAATGTACCTGTTAGTGAAGCTGTAGACGTCGCTACCAATCTGATGTATGAGAACGGCAATAGTTTTCGGGGCATGGACCGTTCGTTGTTCAAGAAAATGCTGAATTTAGCCGTGGGAGACTCATATTTCTTGTTCAACGACAATTACTACAAACAAACTAACGGATTGGCAATGGGATGTCCATTATCTGCTACATTATCCAACATATTTTTATGTTTTCATGAAACATCCTGGTTAAATGATTGTCCTGAAGAGTTCAAACCTACTTTTTATAAAAGATACGTTGATGATACGTTTGTGATCTTTAGAAAACAAGAACATGCCCAAAAGTTTTTTAACTATATGAACGACAAACATAATAAAATAAAGTTTACAATGGAGGTTGAGAATGATAATAAAATCTCGTTTCTAGATATGCTAATTATGAGACAAAATAACAAATTAGATATAAGCATTTACAGAAAACCATCATTTTCTGGACTTGGCGTAAATTTCATAAGCTGTTGCTACGAAAATTTTAAACATAATTCATTTTGTACATTGTTATATAGAGCATATAGATTATCTTCCACTTATATTAATTTTCACAATGAAATAGATTTCCTACTTGATTTCTTTGTTGCAAATGGATATCCACCCAACATATTTTATAAACATCTTAGAAATTTTCTTAATAAGATTTTCTGCCCCAAACTTGTTAAAGAGGGTCCTAAAAAGATGCAGATGTATATAAAATTGCCATACTTTAATGATAATTTAAACCATTACCTAAAAAAAGCAATTAACTACAATATTTTACAGATACTACCCTCATATTAAACCATTCATTTTATTTTATAACAACCATAAACTTAAAAATTATGTAATCCATAAGGACAAGTTACCTGACTCGTTTTGTTCGATGGTAGTTTATCAATTTAACTGCCCCAAATGCCAACTAGCATATGTTGGCTCAACTAAGAAATGTGTATTGGTTAGATACCACGAACACCACGGGTCATCTTGTCGTACTGGAAAACCATTGTCAGCTCCAGTAAACTCAAGCATTCGAGAACACTGTTCTAATATCTGTAAGTGCAATTTCAGTATAAATGATTTCAAAATTATATACAGAGGAAAAAGCGAAAATGAAATCAGGATAGCAGAGTCATTATTTATTTCAAAATCTAATCCTAAATTAAACAAAGATGGCTCATGTTACCCTCTCAGAATTTTGTAAAACAAATTTTATTAGTGTGAAAGTGTTTCTTTTTAATTCTACATACATTTAGATATATGTAAATTTCATTAACTTGTGTGAATGTCCTGTATATATATATTTTACCTTTTTTTTACAACTATAATTGTGTTTATTTAGAGTAACTGCTTAAGTATATATTCTTTTTCACTCTTTCATAGGTACATGATTATGAACACAGTGGATGTTTGAAACGTTGTGTTGTGATGTATTATAAGGAGATTAATTAAATATGTTCTACGATGTTTGCTTGGACCGTTCTTGCCCTTCAGTTTATTATAAGACTAAGATTTCCCAGAGACAAACGGATATCAGATATTATTATTATTATTATTATTATTATTAGTAGTAGTAGTAGTAGTAGTAGTAGTAGTAGTAGTAGTAGTAGTAGTATTGTTGTTGTTGTGATAATAATAATAATAATAATAATAATAATAATAATAATAATAATAATAATAATAATAATAATAATAACTAGTAGTAGTAGTCGTAGTAGTAGTAGTAGTAGTAGTAGTAGTAGTAGTAGTAGTAGTAGTAGTAGTAGCAGCAGTAGTATTTTTTCTTGGTGTATTAAACACAATTTATAGAATATTAATATAATTATTTTGCAACTATTTGAATTTTTCTAGATTCATTTTGCTTTTAATATTTTCTATTTTTTTATTCATCAACCATTTACCTTTCGATATTCTGTTTGTACTCTTTTATACGTATTTCATTTATTTATTTATTTAATTATTTATTTATTTATTTATTTATGGCCTTATTGTTGCACGTGGTAATTTATTTACAGGTAACTGTTGTAGTCACCGTGGCTCAAACGGTAACGTCCGCGACTCTGAGGCGTCAGGTCGAGGGTTCGCGCCCCGTCACGGTCTGAGGTTAGCAAGGGCATGCACTCAGGGTAACGATTACATCTGCCAAAACAAGTCCTTCGCAAGAAGGCAACCGTCCTAGCCCTTGGTAGAAAAGGGAGTCCGTGACGTAAAACCGGAACCGGAATCATTATATTTTCTATATATCATTTCTTTATTTTTCTTAGGTTGCTATGGTAGCCATTTCGATTTTTTTTTTATTATTATTTCTGCGTTTGAAATTTTGGTATTAAAACACTTTATAGACAATGGAAGAGTTGTCAGTTCAACTTGGGGTCGGTCCAAAGTCAGGGTCATTGGAGAGGTTTGATGTTATAATTTCCATATGGCAGTATGGTAATAAAGCCAAAACCAGGCTCTAGTCTCTAGTGTGCTAGTGAAAAACAACAACCCCATATAAGTATAGGTCATGCCGGAGATAAGAAAACAAATGTTTGAATTCCCAGTTTTTCGATTAGTTCCCCATAAAGTAACGATAACCATTTTCTTTGAAGGAATATATATAGAAAACGCTTATATAATGGTAAACTGTTTTTTTTTCAAATAAACATTATATTTATCTTTTATAAGAGAAATAATACATTATGTATATTAATTTCCCTGTGATAATTCCATGGAATCTGCAGAAAGTTTTTTAATATATGGAAATTATGGCAGAGTTGTTTAATAATGCGTATTTTCCACGTATTATCAAGTCCTTTAGTGAACACACACACACACACACACACACACACACACACACACACACACACACACACACACACACACACACACACACACACACACACACACACACACACACACACACACTACTAAGGAAACATATCTCTCTTCACTTGGAATCCTTCAACTTTTTGTCAGTGAGGCAACATGGCTTCAGAGAAGGTAGATCAACAGTAACAAACTTATTAGAATTTTATGATGAGGTAAGCCAAATCTTACAGGAAAGAGAGGGCTGGGCAGATTGCATATTCCTAGACTTCCAGAAAGCGTTTGACACTGTTCCACATGGGAGACTTATTAGGAAGCTGCAATCAATGGCTAGAATAGGTGGAAATGTTTTGGAATGGATAAAAACTTACTTAGAAGGAAGGGAACAGAGGGTTAGAGTAAGACACTCGGTGTCTGAATGGAGAAGAGTTAGTAGTGGAGTTCCACAGGGTTCAGTTTTAGGGCCACTTTTGTTCCTTGTATATGTAAATGACCTACCAGAGTCTGTAAATTCATTCATGAATATGTTTGCAGATGATGCAAAGATTGTGAAGAAAGTAAAAAACGAGAACAATGGTAGAGAACTTCAGGAGGATCTAAATAATCTGCATGAGTGGTCAGAAAAGTGGCTAATGAAATTCAATACTTCAAAATGTAAGGTAATGAGAATGGGTACAAGTGCAAGAAGGCCCAAGCTTGACTACTCGGTGGCTGGAGTACAACTTCAAGAGACAGAAAATGAGAGAGAAATAGGAGTAAACATACTGGCAGATTTGTCTCCAGAAATACATATAAATGGCATAGTAAGGGCAGCATATGCATTCTTATCAAATGTAAGGGTAGCCTTCAGGCACATGGACAAGGAAATGTTCAGAAATATTTATGTAACCTATGTGAGGCCAAAACTCGAATATGCAGCCCCCTTTTGGAATCCGCACTTGAAAAAGCACATAGCTAAGCTTGAAAAAGTTCAAAGACATGCCACGAAACTGGTGCCAGAAATACGCAATCTCAGTTATGATGAGAAGCAGAGGGAATTAGACTTACCATCACTCGAAGCTAGAAGAGTGAGGGGGGATATGGTGACAGTCTTTAAATTCCTTCATGGTTATGATAGAGTGGATAGGGATCGATATTTTGATATGGCTGGCTCTAGAACTAGAGGTCATAGTTTGAAGCTTCGTAAGAAAACTTCTTCGCAGGATGTAAGGAAATACTTTTTCAGTGTAAGAGTAGTTGATAATTGGAATTCGCTAAGCGAGGAGGTAGTTAATGCTATCTCAATCCATAGTTTTAAGGACAGGTATGATAAGTATCACTAAGTATAAAATGGAACCGATGAGGAGACGGGAAGATACGAGCTTTGGGCTCTTTCCCGTAAACAAAATTAGGTAATCACAATTAGGTAATCACACACACACACACACACACACACACACACACACACACACACACACACACACACACACACACACACACACACACTCAATCCATAGTTTTAAGGACAGGTATGATAAGTATCACTAAGTCTAAAATGGAACCGATCAGGAGACGGGAAGATACGAGCTTTGGGCTCTTTCCCGTAAACAAAATTAGGTAATCACACACACACACACACACACACACACACACACACACACATATATATATATTATAAACCTTTCATTCCTCTGTCAATTTTTTTTTCAAAATCAAATATTTATCAATTGAAATAACAGAAACACTAAACAAAATTGTATGCATCATCTTGCATCGCTCTTTCAATAGATGCAAAATGCGTTTGAATGCATTCAGTGGGAAATGAATCTCTTAATTTTTTTTTTTTTTTGCAGTTTTCTCTGGTGATTCTAGCACCGTTTTATTTCTTACAATCAGTTCCCATTCGAATGGGGGTGGACACAGACATGTTGGAACTGAGGAAGTAAGGCTAGATGTCCTTCTTCATGCCTCGCGGTGGGATCGAACCCACGTTAGCTGCCTCCCGACTTTTATCTTAAACACTAAGTACTGCGGTTTCTTATAGTAATAAAGGTGAAGCTTCCCAAAGATTCTTCCAATTATATTCAACTTAGGCTGGATGCATTTTATAACGCCCCGCGGTTGTCTCAAACCCATGATAGTCTCTTCCCGACTTGCGCTCTCCACCGCTACTCTGCCACGATTTTTTTTTTTTTATTAATTTCAGTTTAAATTTCCAAAGAAACTAATAATTATATTCTTATTTTCTCTAGTTTTCGCTTCGTAGCAACAAAGTACTGAATCTTTTATCAAGACCGTAATGAATATCTTTGACGTCTAGGGGCAGTAGGAGGAGTTGGCAGTTGTGAAGCAACACAGGTTGTGGAAGAGCCGGGAGGATGGGCTGTGGCACTCCAGCAGTGCCATCTGAACGGTCGCTAGCTCCTTCGTCATTACCCATAGAGCAAAGTAATCCCCTTATTGTTTCTCTTTTTATGTCGGCTACCCCCCAATAGGGGGAGACAGCCAAGGTAGATAGATAGTAATGAATATATGATGGAGAGGGTAATAGAGTTTCTCGTGTTATAGTTACATGCTCAGCAGTAAATGTGTGGGGTCAGTGGTGGAACAGTATCTTTCCAAACTCGTGCTTCTATTAGGGCAGTAATACTCGTTCTCAAGGTCAGGTCAAAATAAAAAGATATTAAGGAAAATATGAAAGAAAATCTCTGATAAATATAATCATGACAGATGTTTTAATATTCTCATGTTCCGTTTTTACGTCACGGACTCCCTTTTCTACCAAGGGCTAGGACGGTTGCCTTCTTCCGAAGGACTTGTTTTGGCAGGTGTAATCTTGACCCTGAGTGCATGCCCTTGCTAACCTCAGACCGTGACGGGGCGCGAGCCCTCGACCTGATGCCTCAGAGTCGCGGACGCTACCGCTTGAGCCACGGTGACTACATTTAAATATTCTCGTGTAAGGTCAGTAATTATCAAAGGCAATGGGACATTCTCTCTTTGGTTCCTATTTCTCGATATTAGTGGGCGTGCACATTGTCCCTTACGACAATTGTCATTAAGTTAGTTTCCCCTTAGGACAATTGCCCCTAGGTCAACTGCCCCTTAGAACAATTGTCCCTAGGTCAGTTGCCCCTTAGAACAATTGTCCCTAGGTCAGTTGCCTCTTAGGACAGTTGCCCCAGGACAATTGCCCCTCTTAGAACAGCTGCCCCAAAGGTAAATGCTTTTCAGCATTCAATAATAAGTATTAAATTTTGCAGTTTTATTTTCACACGTCATCTCTTGCTAACCTAACTTAACTAAACCTAATTTAACCTAACTAACGTAACCATTTTTTCATTCACTATTTCTTAGTTATATATTGCCCTATCAAGGGGGGCTATACTCCGTTTTTGTATTAAAATTTTGGGGCTATATTTTGTCGTATGGCATCCCACATAAATGCCAAGAGCTAGATGGCAGAGTGCGCACTCGAAAACCCGCCCATGAGAGAGGACAGCATTGACTCAGGGAGTGTCAGTTTGAAGTCAGTCCTTGCCGTGGGGCAGAACTTACGTCCTAGTTAGAAACCTCCCCCGAAGGGGGCGGGGAACAGTGACTTGTAGGAACTGTAGGAATTAGAGTTTTGAGGTATGAAGGAATCATATAGCTTCTGAATAAATGAAGTATGAAGAAGAGAGGCTTTTATCTGTCTTCACCTCGCATGCTGTAGCTTCTGGCCTGTTAAATATCTCAATACGACATTTACAGCGGTGGGATGCCATATGACACTTCATAGGGGCAATCGTCCTAAGGGGTAATTGTCCTAGGGGCAATTATCCGTGTTCACATTAAAACTTACGGACTATATTTGTAGGGACAATCATCCTAAGGGGCAATTATCCGTTGTTGTTTTTTTCATTAAAACTTACGGACTATATTTGTAGGGGCAATCGTCCTACGGGGCAATTATCCGTTTTTTTCATTAAAACTTACGGACTATATTTGTAGGGGCAATCGTCCTAAGGGGCAATTATCCGTTTTTTTCATTAAAACTTACGGGCTACATTTATAGGGGCAATCGTCCTAGGGATATTTGCCCAATGGCCAATTGTCGTAGGGGCAATCGTATTAAGGGGCAACTGACATCAAACACAGTGTATTCGTGAATGTGTAAGAGAAAACCCACGAAATACATAAAAGATCATACAACTGTATTTTTGCAGTTCGATATCGAAAGTTATGGAATGTGCTGACTCATGATTTTTCTTAGATTTTTATTTTTTGTTTTTTGCTTACCTTCGCGTAAACAAAATATTGTAAAGTTTGCAGTATATCACTGCATTTTTTATATCGTATGGGACATGCATCTTTCACAGGCTTTAATATGAATATATTGATTTTAGGAGAAATTCTGAAAGGAGAGAGAAGAGTCTCATATATGAGTGACGGCAAGCTTTTATTTACGTATTTGTGAGGAGGAGGAGGAGGAGGAGGAGGAGGAGGAGGAGGAGGAGGAGGAGGAGGAGGAGGAGGAGGAGGAGGAGGAGGAGGAGGAGGAGGAGGAGGAGGAGATAAAAATATAACATGAAAGAAATTCGCTTATGATGAGAATATTCAGTCAATAGTATGATGATAGTCAGAGTCTCTCTCTCTCTCTCTCTCTCTCTCTCTCTCTCTCTCTCTCTCTCTCTCTCTCTCTCTCTCTCACTCACTCACTCACTCACTCACTCACTCACTCACTCACTCACTCACTCACTCACTCACTCACTCACTCACTCACTCACTCACACACACACACACACACACACACACACACACACACACACACACACACAGAAGAAAAATTTTCGTTACAGAATACTTCCAGACAAAGGGGAGATAAAGAAGATAATGACAGAAGATCAGGGGATGGGGCCTCATTAAGATTGTTATACACAAATGCTGATGGATTAGCTGGTAAGGCAGTAGAATTAAAAGATAGGATTCACAACAGTAAGGCAGATATAGTAGCAATTACAGAGACTAAGTTGAGTGAGGACATAAACAGTGTCACAGTTTTTCCTAAGGGCTTCAGAATACTAAGGGTCGAAAGATCTGAGAGGACTGGTGGAGGGATAGCACTGCTCATAAGTGAGAGGATTCAAGTTGAAGAAATAAACTTGGCTATAGAAAGTGAGTTCAGGGAATTTCTTGTTGCTCGCATAAATACTGGGTCAGAGAGCATTATAATAACTGTTGTATACAACCCACCAAGGAACCAAAATAGGCTTGAAATTTATGAGGAAAGTCATATAGGTACGATTGAAGTCATAAACTCAGTTGTTAACATGGCGCGGGAGAAAAAATGTAGGATTTTGATTATGGGAGACTTTAATCATAAAGAGATAGATTGGATAAATCTTGACCCACACAGTGGTGAGGACTCATTTGGGGCAAGATTCCTAGATTGCGTACAAGGGAATTTCCTACACCAACATGTAATGGAACCAACAAGAGCCAGGGGTGGGGATGAGCCATCACTACTTGATCTGGTGTTCACAGATAATGTGTTGGATATTGAAAATATTGAGTATGAACCACCAATTGGAAAGAGTGACCACTGTGTGTTGTTGATGGAGTATATCATTGAAGACATTCTTCCTGAGAGTAGAGGCACTGAGGACATGAGGAGGAACTATCCGAAAGGAGATTACATCAAAATGAATGAGCTTTTTGCAGTTATTGACTGGAGAACCTTATTTTACAACAAATCTGTACAAGAAATGTATGACATCTTTTGTGAGAAATATGGGAAGATAGTAGATTGCTGCATACCTGTCACCAAAGTAGGTGTAATTCATGCCAGAGAGAAATGGTTCGATAATGGGTGTAAAAGAGCTAAGGAGTGGAGAGACAAATGCTGGAAAAGGTATAGGAGGAGAAAAAACATAAATGCCTGGCAAACCTACAAAAGAGCAAGAAATGACTACCTAAGTAAAAGGAGAGAGGCAGAGAGAGATTATGAGAGGGACATCACCAGGAAGGCTAAAGAAAATCCCAAGCTTTTCCACAGCTTTATCAGAGGAAAACTGAAGGTAAAAGAACAGGTTTTAAGGCTAAAGAGAGCGGATGGAAGCATCACTGAGACGGATGAAGAGATCTGCAAAGAATTGAACAAGGAGTTTCAGTCAGTATTTACAGTAGAAAATACCCCACCCCCTCAGATTGCAGTGATAGAAGCTCAAGGGCCGGTATTAGAGAACATCAACCTTACAGCCACAGAGGTATGCAAAGCGCTGATGGATTTAGATGTCCATAAAGCTACAGGTTCTGATGACATATCCCCTCATGTGCTTAAAAAATGCGCAAACACAATATCAGTGGCACTAAGTATCATATTTAAGGAGTCACTGGAGTCGGGAGAGATTCCAAGATGCTGGAAACAAGCAAATGTGATACCTATCTTCAAAAAGGGAAGGAGGGATACGGCTCTGAACTATAGACCAGTTTCCTTGACCAGCATAGTTTGTAAACTTATGGAGAAACTACTAAGGAAACATATCTCTCTTCACTTGGAATCCTTCAACTTTTTGTCAGTGAGGCAACATGGCTTCAGAGAAGGAAGATCAACAGTAACAAACTTATTAGAATTTTATGATGAGGTAAGCCAAATCTTACAGGAAAGAGAGGGCTGGGCAGATTGCATATTCCTAGACTTGCAGAAAGCGTTTGACACTGTTCCACATGGGAGACTTATTAGGAAGCTGCAATCAATGGCTAGAATAGGTGGAAATGTCTTGGAATGGATAAAAACTTACTTAGAAGGAAGGGAACAGAGGGTTAGAGTAAGACACTCAGTGTCTGAATGGAGAAGAGTTAGTAGTGGAGTTCCACAGGGTTCAGTTTTAGGGCCACTTTTGTTCCTTGTATATGTAAATGACCTACCAGAGTGTGTAAATTCATTCATGAATATGTTTGCAGATGATGCAAAGATTGTGAAGAAAGTAAAAAACGAGAACAATGGTAGAGAACTTCAGGAGGATCTAAATAATCTGCATGAGTGGTCAGAAAAGTGGCTAATGAAATTCAATACCTCAAAATGTAAGGTAATGAGAATGGGTACAAGTGCAAGAAGGCCCAAGCTTGACTACTCGGTGGCTGGAGTACAACTTCAAGAGACAGAAAATGAGAGAGATCTAGGAGTAAACATACTGGCAGATTTGTCTCCAGAAATACATATAAATGGCGTAGTAAGGGCAGCATATGCATTCTTATCAAATGTAAGGGTAGCCTTCAGGCACATGGACAAGAAAATGTTCAGAAATATTTATGTAACCTATGTGAGGCCAAAACTCGAATATGCAGCCCCCTTTTGGAATCCGCACTTGAAAAAGCACATAGCGAAGCTTGAAAAAGTTCAAAGACATGCCACGAAACTGGTGCCAGAAATACGCAATCTCGGTTATGATGAGAGGCTGAGGGAATTAGACTTGCCATCACTCGAAGCTAGAAGAGTAAGGGGGGATATGGTGACAGTCTTTAAATTCCTTCATGGTTATGATAGAGTGGATAGGGATCGATATTTCGATATGGCTGGCTCTAGAACTAGAGGTCATAGTTTGAAGCTTCGTAAGAAAACTTGTTTGCAGGATGTAAGGAAATACTTTTTCAGTGTAAGAGTAGTTGATAATTGGAATTCGCTAAGCGAGGAGGTAGTTAATGCTATCTCAATCCATAGTTTTAAAGACAGGTATGATAAGTATCACTAAGTCTAAAAATGGAACCGATGAGGAGACGGGAAGATACGAGCTTTGGGCTCTTTCCCGTAAACACAATTAGGTAATCACAATTAGGTAATCACACACACACACACACACACACACACACACACACACACACACACACACACACACACACACACACACACACACACACTTTTTATTTGTTCATATACCAGTGTGTTTCTCGAAATCATCTCTACTTTCGTCATCCAATAAAATGCAATCATTAAAAAGATGATAATTCAAATCACTCCTCAAAAACTTTTATTTTTATTTTAAGTATTTTTTTTTTGGCCACTATTATAATATATAGCAGATTCTCCTAAATAGGTTTCATTATATAAATATATATATTGTAAATTTTCGAGATAGATAGTTATAAAATTCTTTTTTTTTATAGTTATAATATAATTCATTTTGAGTAGATGAATTTTAGTTCATTTGAAGCCACAATATTATTGTCACATTCATACTACGACTATTGTGTAGCTTATATTCATATCCTTATACGCTAAAGCACTGAGGCATTCACGTAGAGAAAGGGCAAACACACACATGCATGTACCCAAAGTACATAAGTGTCTGTATTAATTTAAAAACTTCCGAATTATCAATTCCCTGCTCATCTATGACGTATAGCTATTACGTCTGATAATTCACACTCCATCGAGCGTTTACTATTAATCAAATGACAAAGTGTGATACGTCATTTTTTTTTTAATATCACGGTCTCATGATCAAATTCAGATTACGGAACTTTTAACATGAGTTGTGAATTGAAAACTTATTATGTATGACACTTCATCATCACCCAGAGATCTTGACTACACTTCCTATTAAGACTTAAATCAGTTTTAATTATGTAGATCAGTTCTATTCAAAGTGGGTGGACGGTCCACCTTAGGGTGGACGGTCCCCCTTAGGGTGGATGGTCCACCTTAGGGTGGACGGTCCACCTTAGGGTGGACGGTCCACCTTAGGGTGGACGGTCCACCTTAGGGTGGACGGTCCACCTTAGGATGGACGGTCCACCTTAGGGTGGACGGTCCACCTTAGGGTGGACGGTCCATCTTGGTGTGGACAAGATTAAGTTATAAATAGATTACATACAAAAATGAAAAATAAACTGTCTTTTTTTCTCCTGTCCAGGCTTAGAATAAGATACATACGATCAGAAATATGAAGTATTACAGCTGTTGAAAGGTTAAGGTGGACAGATTTTTTAAAGATTTATCCTAAGGTTGACGACATTGAAAAAAGTTTGAAGAGCACTGATGTAGATTATGTTTGACTCATGTAAAGTGATATTTGATATAAAATTATCTCCTGTCCTGACTAGCATGGATATTGCCAAAATCTTTCTCAAAGGAATCAGATCCCTTTATACATCGGATCCCTTTATACATTGGATCCCTTTATACATTGGATCCCTTCCTGTTACTGAATACAAAGCTTATTCTCCGAAAGATTCAAATAGATACTTTAACAGTATACCCAGTCGGGATGTTCTCGAGGCCTGCAACGCCAAGGGCATCGCATGAATGTCCTGTCTCTGCTATATTTTTTTCTATAGGTTCTCATTCCCACAAAGGAGTAGTCCTCTCTCTGAGTTGGAAAAGGCTGAGAATCTGTAAACGTTCGACACGTGAAGGAGTCGTGGGATGTGGAGTTCTGTCTGGCCAAAGGCCACAGCTTTGTCTGAAAAAGGGAAAATAAGTCATTTCCAGAATTCCGACTCATTTGCAAAATACTGAAAAGGGAAAATAAGTCATTTCCAGAATTCCGACTCATTTGCAAAATGCTGAAAAGGGAAAATAAGTCATTTCCAGAATTCCGACTCATTTGCAAAATACTAAAAAGGGAAAATAAATCATTTCCAGAATTCTGACTCATTTGCAAAATACTGTTTAACTGCATTATTAAATGCCACAGAAGACTCTAGATATTGACGACTGGAAATCGTGCTTGTTATTCTTTTTGAGCTTTTTAGATTTACTCTTAACACTAATTTTAAAGGCAGAAGATCAAATTTAACGCAACTAATAACAAGACAGGACTCCAGCTTCTACCGGTCTGCAGTAGAAATAAACACCAGATAATATTTTCTTCAGAAGGAATTTACATTGCAAGTTATGGACAGACCTGGACTCACTAATTGTCGTATAATTGTCTTTATGATTCAAATTACAAGTGACAAATTACAGGTAATGTACAAGTATGGAGCTATAAACTGAATGCGGCAAGACCGGATTGTGCAAACAAGCATGGTGATCATGAGGTACACTATTTTTTCATGAAATTCATCTTTCATTAATGTTTAATAAATGAGTAAACTAGTTCCACATTACCATGCTCCTCACCTTCAAGACAGCCTGATCTTGCATTCCATCCGTAACATTATTCAGCATGTAATCTCTTATTCTTATAACTTCTTGAGGTTTCCAGTCATTGCAACCACCCCACATTCCAGCCATGATTGGGGAGCGATGGAAAATGTTGTCTCGCATCATGTGGAAACACTGGAACAGAAATAGATAAAGAGGGTGATGAGAAAGAAGGCTACTCACTGCTCCTAGCCCAACAATGATGATCCTTTTTTTCACGTCACGGATTTCCTTTTCTATTAAGGGCCAGAACTGTGCCTTCTTTCAAAGGACTAGTTTTGGCCGTGCGAGCGTGTGTTACTCTGAGTGAATGCCCTTTCTAACCTCAGACTGTGGCGGATATCAAGCCCATTCTGATGGATCTTCTTCGCTGATATTCTCCCTTGAGGGTGAGCGCGGACCTTCCATTTTTGGCTCGCAGGTGGGGTCTGATGGGTCAAAGTTGTGTGCTCTACCACCCGGCCCCAGCTGCCACTATTCTTAATTCGAGCGCCATATGCATCTAGTTCATAAATTTCCATGGCAGAATTTCTAGAGTGGAAAAAACACCGGATTACTGTATTCCAAGTAATATAAATATACCCTTTGACTTACCGTACCAGCAGCCTGCCATTCATTCACAGCATCGATCTCTCTCTGTAAAATAGGGGAGTCGCTGTCTCTGACTATGTATCGAGTGACTAACGGATCCCCCATCACGGAGAATCTCCAGACCCGACCAGCTGCGTAGCTTATGTTACCCAGGACTGTGTTTGAGAAATATGAACAAGAAAACATAGATAAACATCAGTACTTCAGTTACCGGGGAGAAGAAATATGCAGTAATTTCATAAATGACCAGTTTTCAGAGAGAGTAATCAATCCAGGGACAAATTTTATATATAAATTTGTAATTGGTCTTAAGAACAGCTAATCAACCTACTTGGCAGTGCTTCTGTATCACAGAAGTCAAGGTGAGAGTAGTTGCAAGCTAAGGAACAGACCCAGTTTTTTATAGTCTCATTTTTAGGATCCAGGTGATGATACACACGCATATTCCATCCAGGATAAGCTGTGGCCACGCGAGGAATCAGCTCTTCCAGACCATGGTAATAGTCATTGGGATAATGACCGTGGACAGTGTAACTCACAACCTAATGAGAATGTTAATTATTAAGCCAAACCATCTACCACTGAGCCAAGTCAACAGTTAAAAGTAAGAATCTGGATCGCGACTTGGAACAGGTCACAGATAAATTCACGGGTTTCCAGTCATGCGTGAATTTTACTGACCCTATTTTGCTCATGAATTTTTTATACAATAGCTTTAGATTGCATAGTGAGAAGCCATATGGCTTCAAAAATTTGTTCTTACAGAGAATTTATTTTTTTAATTATATTTGCTAGGCAAAAAAACTTATTCATACCCTCTGCATTGGTCCTCGTAAAGTTGCCCAATCTCCACATGTGGATTTTCCAAATGCATTAGTGACATCTTCCAGTATATCCTGAGGGGTTGAACTCTCTTTGGGACAGGACCTCCACATCCTAGCTTTGATGGTACGATTGCACGAACACACACCCAAATTAAAAGTTATATTACAACCTCTTAAATTCTTATTATCGATCCTAAACTTAGGAAGAGTGCTTTTGGTGGCCGTATCGTTGTGCTTACGCTGGAAACTTGTGGAGTCAAAGACTAAAGTGACGTTCTTTTCTGAACTAGTCAGGTATATTTTTCTGTGACTGAAGGCTACTTTAACGGGAGAGGAGTTTTTCTTCTGTTCGGGGACTTTGACGATTGAAGACGCCTTGGCTACTAGATCTCTCAAAAGGGCTTTTCGATGTTCAGTATTTTTAAAGTTGGGATAGCTGTCTTCTGTGTGACTCCTGCCCATCATTAAGGTCTTTGGAGATTTTCTTGATAACTGATAAAGGGAGGTATTATTTAAGTTGCGAGAGGAGGCTGAGTGATCTGGTATATATGACCTCTTAATGCAGGGATTCATTATCAGCACAAGAAATAGACAAGATAGAGTAAGAAATGCTCCGAAACGCTTGAAGTCCGTAGGTCTGGGTTGAGCCATCATCTGCAAATGAAAATAGTGACAATTTTCTGTTTATGCCGTGTTATGTGTCACCATCATCTACAAATACAAAATAGTGACAATTGTTTGTTTATTCCGCTTTATCTGTCACCATCATCTGCAAATAAAAAGGATAGTGAATTTTTTTTATGCAGTGTTGTGTCACCATCATCTACAAATACAAAATAGTGACAATTATTTGTTTATTCCGCTTTATCTGTCACCATCATCTGCAAATAAAAAAGATAGTGAAATTTTTTGTTTATGAAGTTTTATGTATTACGATCGTCTACAAGAAAAAAAATAGTGACAATTTTATTTTTATTCCGTTTTATGTCACAATCATCTGCGAACAAAAAATCCAGACAAATTTATTCCGTTGCGTGCCACAGTTAATCAGCAGTATGGGAGTGCACACAAGCAGGTTGAAGCTTGGGAACTAAGGCTGGATACTCTGCCTAGCGCCCCGCTGTGGTCTCGATTGACTGTCTGTCACTTCTCTAGTCGAGTACTCTAACCACATTGCTACTGCTGTCCCCAGAATACTGATATATGATGAAGTAAATACTTGTATCATCAGGAAAAAATATATATTAAAGTATTTCTCATTTCAACAAATCGTAGAGAGAGAGAGAGAGAGAGAGAGAGAGAGAGAGAGAGAGAGAGAGAGAGAGAGAGAGAGAGAGAGAGAGAGAGAGAGAGAGCTACACTCTATTTTAGCTGTGTGTCAGGATAACACATCATAAACAGTGTATTATTTTATATTTTTTACTGTTTTATTTTTCCATTTAGTCCCCAATCTAATGGGGATGGGCACAGACAGGTTGGAACCGGGGGATTAAGGCTTGATGGCCTTCCCAACTCCCGGCGATGGGATTGAACTCACGAATATCAGACTCGTCGCTTCTCAATCTGTGTGCTCTACCACTGAGCTGCTGCGACCCCAGAAAGTTTATCTACAAACTGCTTAATGAAATTTTGGACTGTTTTTACTAATAAAAAAGTGAGAAAAGACACAAAGAAATAAAATTATTACACTCAAGTGAGCGTGAGTTTCTCACGGTAGAATATGTCCGCCATTATTTTCACCAGGTGCTGTTGGCTTATACGGGGACCGCCGTTAGTATGCTCGACTCTGTAGGTGAAGGAGCCACGTTCGAGCCCACGGAGGGACGTTAAGAAAAGCATTCAACCTTAAATCCCCAGCTTCTGTTCGTCTGTGTCCACCCCCAAATGGGGACTCATAGTGACACATTAAGCTTTCCACTCCCAAGTAGGCTTTTCAGCCTAGCAGTGGGATTTTGGAAGGGCATTCAGTCTTAATTCCCCAACTTCAATCCATCTGTGTCCACCTCCAAATGGAGGCTAATAGTGACGCATTAAAGATTCCACTCCCAGGTAGGCTTTTCAACCTGTCAATGGCACCATCTGACAGTTGCTCCTGGAGAATGTTTGGCTGGGGAATATAGACTGTGACGTATAAATCAATAAAAAAAAAAAAAATCTCGCCACCTCGTTTATTCAGTTTTACTGTGTTTTTACATAATTTGTGTGTTCGTAAGTCCATCATATATGATACGCCGTTAAATGTGTCACAAGTGGTTCTCTAGAATAGGATGTGGACATAGACAATTTGGAGCTGGGGATAAAGATTGGATGCCATTCTTAACGCCCCACGGTTGGCTCGAATCCCTATTAGTCGCTTCACCACTCTCCCGCTCTGCCACTTAGCTTCCGCGGCCCATATACTTTAAAAATTGACTATCGCGCTTATTGTCAAATACGTTTTGCCTCAAGTTTATCACCTGTTCACTGATGCTTATCTCTCTCTCTCTCTCTCTCTCTCTCTCTCTCTCTCTCTCTCTCTCTCTCTCTCTCTCTCTCTCTCTCTCTCTCTCTCTCTCTCTCTCTCTCAACATTGATCACTGAATGAACCTTGATTATTTCGTCAGTCCATTTTTTAACAACGTTAGTAGTTGGTTGGCTCACGGCAACAGCCGCCCGTTGCGATACTACAGCTGAAGGTTTTTTGAACTTAAATAGGTCTGTCCAGGACAGTTCGATATTAAGTCTTCCTTCAGTTACGGTTCTTTTTCTATGCCTACAGCTACACTGAATATTCTTGGATATTACACATCTTTTATTATCCCTTAACATCTAAGTCATTACACTCTCCATCTTTGTTTCTCTTTATGTATTCTTCATGCCCAGGCCCGATGAGGGCTGTTTTATTATATAATTTTTTTGGCCCGTCCTGGTGTCACAATCATTAAAAAAAAAAAAAAAGTGCAGTGTCATGGCTGTCATATATTAAGTCAGTTATGCGTTAATCACCTACACTGAGCTAAATCACCGTGGTCGAGTGGTAACGCTCACGACTTGATTCGTCAAGTCGAGGATTCGCTGGCCACCACGGTCTGAAGTTGAAAAAGGCATTCACTCAGGGTAACGTCATACTTGCCAAAGCCAAAGTCCTTCAGAGGCAGGCACAGTCCTAGATCTTGGTAGGAAAGGGAGCCCGGACTAGGACTGTGCCTTCTTGCGAAGGACTTTGGTTTTGGCAAGTGTGAAAGTTACCCTGAGTGAATGCTCTTTCTAATCTCATGCTGTGGTGGACCGATAACCCTCGACCTAATTAAATCACTTTTTTTTTTTAGATTCTCCACCCACGGATGGGTGGAACGGGTCATTGAAGACCCATAGGGTGGTCGATAGCCGGCATAGACCCCAACCCCCCACTGTGGTGCCTAGCCACAGCAGTAACCTCCCCAGAAAACAGCTTAAACTCTCTTGCCTGGACGAGGCGCCATCCCTCGACCTCGGGAATGCGAGGCCATCACGTTACATTCTGCATAGCCAAGTAAACCTACCAAAAACTTGCCCATTGATTATATTTGAAACAGAAGGAAATAACTATATTTCAATTTGCATTTATGAATACACCATTTTATAAGAAAATTACTCCCTATTCGAATGGGGGTGGACACAGACATATTGTAGCTGAGGGATTATGTTTGATGCCCTTCCTAATGCCCCGCGTGGGATCGAATTCGTATTACTCACCTTACAAGTCGCGCACTCCACCACTGAGCTACCACGGCCCCAATTTGCACGTAAAAGTAACCTTAAAAAAAAGAAGAAAAAACAAATTAAAAAAAGAATACACGCACACACACACACACACGCGCACACACACACACACACACACACACACACACACACACACACACACACACACACACACACACACACACACACACACAAAGACCATTATGGATATACAAGAATTCGGAAAAAAAAGATAGTTGTGAATATGTAAATTATGCAAAATAAAAAAAAAATAGAAACAATTGTCGTGAAAGTCAGAGTTAAAAAAATAAAAAATAAAAAAAAAACGTGAGTTTCATGATTACAAGAAAATTTGGGACGATAAGTGTGAAATTCGTCGTTTTCTTCACGCTCCGAGGTCGTGTTTTAAGTAATTTTTTTTTAACTATTTTTTTTTCTCTCTCTTGAGTAATGTTCTGCCGCGTAAGATTTGTGCACGTTGAATTGTGTACGTGTGTCATGTGCTCATGCACAAATTTATGGCGAATTTGTGAGTGTTCAGTGTACTCATTTACTTTTAACTGTTTTTTTTTTGCCGTATAGTTTCAATTAGTCCCCATTCAAATAGGGGTGGATACATGTTGGCGGTGGGAGATAAAGGCTAGATGCCCTTCCTAACGTCCCGCGATGGGCTCGAATCCTCGTTAGTATCTTCCCGAATCGAACACTTTTGCCACTGAGCTACCGCGGCCCTATTGTAAAATGTGCTAGTACGTGTTCATATTTTAATAATTAACTCCATTTTTTATCTGTCTTCATCGTTATTTCTATATCCAGTTAAATTTATATGGAATAAATCGGGTTCGATCCCAGTGCTGGGTGTTAATAGAGCATCCAGCCTTAATTCCCCAGCTCCAACATGTCTGTAATCACCCCCATTCGAAGGAGGACTTATTATGCCACAAAACAGTGTACGGGTAGACTTACTTTTCTCCCCTATGGAAATTGCTTCAAATCAATGCTCGAGAAACTGAAAAACGTTGAGAGAGAGAGAGAGAGAGAGAGAGAGAGAGAGAGAGAGAGAGAGAGAGAGAGAGAGAGAGAGAGAGAGAGAGAGAGAGAGAGAGAGAGAGAAAAAAAAAAATTATGAGAGAGAGAGAGAGAAAAAAAAATTATGAGAGAGAGAGAGAGAGAGAGAGAGAGAATAGGGAAATGGATAAGTATATGGGAGTGATGCACGGATCTGTCTTTAATCATTCTTTGACTTATATTCAACGTGATAATATATAGTAATTAAGAGTCATTTCCTTAATTATCTGTCAGGAAGGAGTTCCATATCACGAGTCTTTTCCTCTTATTTTGGCAGTTACTATTAATAATAATAAGAAAGTAAGAGTAATGTCCCAGCCATCTGACATGTCACAACACTCATAATCTCTACTTCTATTTTTTTTTTCTTAAATGTTTTCTTGGAGCACGGGTCCGATGATTTTTATTTTTTTGGCCCGTCCCAGACATCTGACAAGTCACAACACTCATAATCTCTACTTCTATTTTTTTTTTCTTAAATGTTTTCTTGGAGCACGGGTCCGATGGGGGCAATTTTTTTTGAGGGGGCCCGTCCCGGTGTCATCCTCACAAAAAAAAAAAAAAAATTCTTGAATAGTTGGTCAAAAATACACTTTTGGATGAGTCGATAATATGTAACAGTGTTTCCAGAGACTATCCGTCATCCTATCTGGCGTAGTTTCCCACTGTGATCGGTTTTACGTCACGGACTCCCTTCTCTATTAAGGGCTAGGACGATGCCTTCTTGAGAAGGACTTTGGTTCGGGCAGGTGTGATCGTTACCCCGAATAAATGCCCTTTCTAACCTCAGACCGTGGCATGCCTCGAACTCTCGACCTGACGTAATCAAAGTCGCGAGCGTTACCACTGTACCACGGTGGTCACCCTTAACCACCGTAACATAGAGATTAATAACTAGCTAATCAATAATTTCTATAGATAATAAGTACTTATCACATCGTGATGCTTGTAGATAATAGTTACTTATCATTTCGCGTGACTGAAAGCGTAAGTGAAGCTCAAAGATATTCTCAGACCATGAGAATGTTCCGGTTTTACGTGATGGACTCCCTTTTCTACCAAGGACTAGGACGGTTGCCTTCTTGCTAAGGACTTGTTTTGGCAGGAGTAATCGTTACCCTGAGTGCATGCCCTTGCTAACCTCAGACCGTGACGGGGCGCGAACCCTCGACCTGACGCCTCAGAGTCGCAGACGCTAGCGCTTGAGCCACGGTGACTACTCAGACCACGAGAATGATAGTTGATATTACTGGTGTCTCCGGAAGTGGTCAGATTACATGACTCAGCAAAACGCTTGTTTCTATTTTCACCCACTCATGATAAGGATAACAAGCAGTTTACGTCACGGATTCCCTTTTCTACCAAGGGCTACGACGGTTGCCTTCTTGCGAAGGACTGGTTTTGGCAGATGTAATCGTTACCCTGAGTGCATGCCCTTGCTAACCTCAGACCGTGACGGGGCGCGAACCCTCGACCTGACGCCTCAGAGTCGCAGACGCTAGCGCTTGAGCCACGGTGACTACTCAGACCACGAGAATGATAGTTGATATTACTGGTGTCTCCGGAAGTGGTCAGATTACATGACTCAGCAAAACGCTTGTTTCTATTTTCACCCACTCATGATAAGGATAACAAGCAGTTTACGTCACGGATTCCCTTTTCTACCAAGGGCTACGACGGTTGCCTTCTTGCGAAGGACTGGTTTTGGCAGATGTAATCGTTACCCTGAGTGCATGCCCTTGCTAACCTCAGACTGTGACGGGGCGCGAACCCTCGACCTGACGCCTCAGATTCGCGGACGCTACCGCTTGAGCCACGGTGACTACAGAATGCACTACAACTACTGAAGTAAAGCAAGGCCAAAATAATTTTGGCCTTGCTTTACTTCAGTAGTTGTAGTGCATTCAGTAGTCACCGTGGCTCAAGCGGTAGCGTCCGCGACTTTGAGGCATCAGGTCGAGGGTTTACGCCCCGTCACGGTCTGAGGTTAGCAAGGGCATGCACTCAGGGTAACGATTACATCTGCCAAAACAAGTCCTTCGCAAGAAGGCAAACGTCCTAGCCCTTGGTAGAAAAAGGAGTCCGTGACATAAAATCGGAACATAAAGCAAGAAAATACTGGCGATATTTATTAAAGCATTTTCCACAACAAACTAAGTGTTCGAGGAATATTTGGTTTCTGGTGCATGTGTCTGCTTTGACTAGGCCACATCCCTTATAAGGGGGATATGGGCTATTTTATAACCAAAGGGCTCTTCAGTGGCGCTAATGGTCAATTTTGGCACCGTCAGCAAACAGTATTTAATTTTCAGTTTTACGTCACGAACTCCCTAAGGGCTAGGACGGTTGCCTTCTTGCTAAGGACTTATTTTGGCAGATGTAATCATTACCCTGAGTGTATGTCCTTACTAACCGATTTCTGTCAACCTCCAACCTCCGAAAGTGGTTTGGTTTACCTGAAAATCCTAATGAATATTTTCCTTTTTATGTCACTATTAACTCCCATTGGGGGGTGGATACACAGGTTGGAGCTAGTGTACTAACGCTGGATGCCCTCCCTGGCCCTACGCGGTGGACTTGTCTGACCGTCAGTAACTGAATAGAATATGAATTTTTGAACTGATATAACTCATTTTCATGGTAGTCTCAGAAAACAAAAGATTGAACTGATGTGAAAGTTTAATGGTTTTAAAGAAAGCATAACTCGTGCGTAATATTTGTTCTATTTCTTCGAAAAATGAGTGCACCCAGCCCAAATTCCCCAGCTCCAGCCTGTGTCTCTACCCCCATTCGATTGGGCTTTAATTGTAACACACACAACAGGAAACAACAGCAACAACATTCGAAACATATGTAAAAAGAGGACACCCATCCTTAATTCCCCAGCTCCAGCCTATTTGTGTCCACCCCCATTCGAGTGGGTATTTATTGTAACACAAAGCAACAAGCAACAGCAACAGCATTCGAAACATATGTAAAAAGAGGACACCCACCCCTAATTCCCCAGCTCCAGCCTATTTGTGTCCACCCCCATTCGAATGGGGTTTAATGTAACGCACAAGACAGCAAATAGCAACAACAACATTCGAAAAGTATGTAAAAAGAGGACGCCCATCCCTAATTCCCCAGCTCCAGCCTTTCTGTGTCCACCCCATTTTAATGGGGTTTAATATATTGCCCAAGATAGCATATAGCAACGACAAAATTCGAAAAATATGTAAAATGGTTTGTTAGTGACATTTTCATTGTAATCTTAGACAAGCAGTGCGGATTGGGGTACCCTTGTCGATAATTTTATTATATTTATTAATCCTTTGAAGTGGTCCACTCAATTAGGTAGTTCAGATGCAAGGAGTTGAAAAACTCCAGTGGCCATTAGTGTGTTCTCAGAGTTCGTGCGATTCCAAACTTTTTTAACAATTTGGAATTTTTTTTTATCTAACAATTTGGGATTTTTTTTTATCTAACAATTTG
>JAXCGZ010017596.1:0-12500 GCA_037179515.1 Halocaridina rubra | reverse complement strand
TTGGGGCTTGCTCCGGCTGGCGAATACCCATTGTATAATGGAAATAAAGGTTTATATATACATAAGAAAGATAAAAAAAAAAAGTTATCTTTGCTGCTTACCTTACAAACTGCTTCATAAGCTCCACCAACCCTGCCTCCGTTAGAGCTGGGGAACTTAATTTGCTCCGAAGTGCCGAGGCCGCTGGTTCCTCTCCACATATCTTCAGCAGATGACCTTCCGAACTGGAGAGGTTGCATACCCGGGCATAGGGCCTCAGAAGAGGAAACAGTGCCTTACATAGGGCAAGAGTGCCAAGGACATTAACTCGAATGGATGCCTCTGCTTGTTCACCGAAGGGAACGATGGACGCCCACTTGGATTTATGAATCATTAAAATGTAATTATCATTGCAAGGCCGGAGTACAAAATATTCCGGCATTTTCCATACAACAGATCATATTTTCAGCCTCTCATATTTTCAAAATCAAAATAAAACTAATATCATGAATATAAGTTCCGGTTTTACGTCACGGACTCCCTTTTCTACCAAGGGTTAGGACGGTTGCCCTCTTGCCAAGGACTTGTATTGGCAGATGTAATCCTTACCCTGAGTGCATGCCCTTGCTAACCTCAGACCGTGATGGGGCGCGAACCCTCGACCTGACGCCTCAGAGTCGCGGACGCTATCGCTTGAGCCACGGTGACTACAGTATCATGCATATAAGTAAAGGTGTAAATTGTGTACCTTGAAAGCCATACCAGCATTGTTAACCAGAACGTCCAAACCTCCGTAGGTCTTTTTGAGGTACTCGCTGAATTTCAGTATGCTCTCTTTACAGTCAATGTCCAGTTGATGAAATCTTGCGCTTAGTCCCATCTTTACCATAGAAATGAGTAATAATAATAATAATAATGATGATAATAATAATAGTAATAATAATAATAATAATAATAATAATAATAATAATAATAATAATAATTATTATTATTATTATTATTATTATTATTATTATTATTTTTATTATTATTATTATTATTATTATTATTATTATTATTATTATTATTATTATTATTATTATTATTATTAAAAATACATATTCTCTAGATTCTATAGATTAATTCAATTCTTTAAATTGCAAATTCAGCTAAAAAATAAAAAGATAAGAAACATTAAAGCTAAAAATAATATAATTATTTGATAATGTTAATATTTTCCTGACTAAAAGTTCAGATTTTAAAATAACAATTGTTTCAACATATTTATCTAATCAAATATAACTTACTTATCTTGTAAAGTACAAGTCTAAATGACATATGGGATTCTGGATTCTTGTGTATTGTCATTTGTTTGTTAAAAATAGCATGTAGAAAGTCAGCAATTCCCCTTGTAAGGAGGATGGCCGAGTCAAAGTACATACATTCACCAGAAGCTAATATACCTCGATCACTCCTTTCAGCTACTGTGGGATAAAGAGCTGTCACAATCCCCTCCATTACCCCCTTCGGTCATCCCCATGGTAAGTGGGTAAGAATCTTCTGTCATGGGGCCCTACAACTTCAGCTTGTTTATCTCCAGTCTTTCATCTCATGGCATACCCCCACACCCACCTTTCCGAGTTCAAGGTGCTAGTAGACGAGAAAAATTCCTTTAGCTCGCATCACCTAGAAACAACCTTTCTATGCTCATTCCTATCTCTCCCTTGCTCCACTGACATACCACGTGCTTCCAATGCTTTTTTCACCCCCATCCATCTATCTCACTCTAGGTTCTCCTTTCGGCTTTACTTCAGTTACCTCTGCTCGCCACACTCTCTTCGCTAGTTGTCCATCATTCATTCTTTCCATGTGTCCAGACCATCTCAACACCTCTGGTCTAACTTATCCGACAGCCTAAGCACATGTAAATAATCAAAGAGGGTAATGAAATTTACTTTTTTCAATTCGTCCACTGCAGCTAATCCTCGGTCCTCGTCTCTGGCTGTGAGATACACAACGCCATCAAACTTTGAACATAGTTCTTGAACGATGCCAAATCCGATGCCCTTGTTGGCACCTGTCACCTGGTGATGAAATCCACAATTAGAGGTTGGCGTACACATTATTGAAAAAAAAATATCCAGAGTATCAGATAACTGGATAATAATTGAATGTACCTGTACATTTTTATCTTGCTGTTGTTGGTTTTGTGTCACTGTTAAATCCCATTCGAATGGGGTGGACACAGGCGGGTTAGAGCTAGGAAATTAAGGCTGGATGCGTTTCCTAACACGTGAATATTTTTGTTGACCGTGTTTAAATGAGCCAAAAAAATGCATAGCACCGAGTGTATGTCAAAATTAGACCTCATTTGAATGGGGGTGGACACATATTTTCGAGCTGGGGGATTAGTGCTGGATGCCTCTTCGAACTTCCCACGGTGGGCTCGAAGCCACATTAATTGCTTGCCAACTTGCGCTCTCTACCACTGAGATACCGCAACCCCAAAGATTGAGTTGAAAGGTGTTTTTCAAACAGTCTTTATTTGAGGTATGTAAACTACCCTCATTCAACGGGACCGCTATAGCACAACCGGTAGAGTTCTCGACTCAAGAGATGATGGACCCACATTTGATCCCCCGGAGTGGCAATGGGAAGGTAATCCAGCCGTAATTCCCCAGCTTCAATCCATTTGCTTCCACCCCCAAACTGGGAATAATAGTGACGCATAAAGCGTAAAAATAAAAATAATGCTACTCTTTCTCAAGGCTTCAGATAAATTCACTGTGTACGTGTAATATCCTGGTCTCAGATTCGATCCTGGTCCGAGGTTGGACTATCTTTCCATTGCCTCATATCGTTACCGATGATATTAGCCAGTTCATTGGGGGATCAGTGATTTCCTATAGGTTTACTTGATTATTCAGCCATTGCGTGGGGATCACTGGGTCCTCGTGATTGGGGACGGGGCTTCGACCTAGCTATGTGGTAGGTATATAGTCGGGCTCTGTGCTATCAGTTTCTTGCCTCTGCCTTTCATTAGAGACACTTTAATCTTTAACAAACTATTGCAAACCTATTGTATTTGTAATAATAATAATAATAATAATAATAATAAGTGAAACTTACAACAGCAACCCTAGTCTCTGCCATCACTCTGTTCTTATCCAGGTCAGTGATACTGTGTGAGATGCATAATTGTCTCGAAGATGTGTTCATTCAAATTGAAATGATAAGATACTGTTATCTCTCATCTCCTGCTAGTAAGAAACCGGGTAATACGGGAAATATCACTTAAACTAGTTTGGGTTAGTAGAGATAGTGTGCATATATATATATATATATATATATATATATATATATATATATATATATATATATATATATATATATATATATATATATATATATATATGGAGATGTAAACAGTAGTCACCGTGGCTCAAGCGATAGCGTCCGCGACTTTGAGGCATCAGGTCGAATGTTCACGCCTTGTCACAATCCGAGGTTAGCAAAGGCATGCACTCAGGGTAACGATTACATCTGCCAAAACAAGTTCTTCGCAAGAAGGCAACCGTCCTAGCCCTTGGTAGAAAAGGGAGTCCGTAACGTAAAACCGGAACATATGGAGATGTAAACATCCACCCTTGTGCACTGTAGTACACAAAGTACCATCTGATGGAGCTGGTAATGGATGGGGATATTGACCTTAAGAATGTCAGCCAATAGATGGAATAATATAAGCTCAACTGAGATCTGGAGGAGCTTGAAGTAAATGGAGGTTTTTAAACACAGCAGCAATATTCTTACATTTATTAAAAATTTTCCAGAAGCAAAGCACCATATTTTGTAAGATAATTTTTTTTCATAAATAAGGCAGACTTATCATCATCACTTAACCTTTTACAAAACAGTCATAAATATTACAAACTGATGGCATGGAACATCATTTTAAAAAATCTACATGAACTTCAATACAACACAATTATAAAAGATCATTTTGAACCTTATTGTAGTATGGGGGAGGCCACAGTACCTCAGAGGTAGAACATGCGAGTCGGGAAGCAACTACAATGGGGTTGATCCCACCATGGGATATTAGAAAGGACTTCCAGCCTTAACCCCTTAGCTCTACCTCCCATTCTAATAGGGACTAATTATGGCACATACTGCAGTGCATTATTGGGGACCATGTTGCTCACTGGAAGAGTGTGCGAGTTGAGAGGCATCTAACAAAATTTGAACCCACTGTGGGGCATTCGAAGGGCATTCAACCTTAATTCCCCAGCTCCTACATGTCTGTATCTACCCCCATTTGACTGTGGAATAAACGTGACATAAAACAGCAAAACGGCACTTTGCTGGCTTTATCTGGATATGGTGTTGCTCAGTGGTAGAGAGCACGAGTTGGGAAGCATCTAACAAAATTTTATCCCACTGTGGGACATTAGGAAGGGCATTCAACCTTAATTCCCCAGCTCCTACATGTCTGTATCTATTCCAATTTGACTGGGGACTAAATGTGACATAAAACAGCCATACTGCACTCTGCTGGCTATAGGTGGATATGTCATTACGTATAAGAAAAGAAAATTAAACTTTTGAACCTTCAACCAAAGCTATTCATTCTATTTGTAATGAAGTCAGATGATAAGGACATTTAAAAAATACACACAAACTCTGCTAGTAAAATAGTGTTAGCAAGCTTCATTTTCTTTTAATAAAATATACATTTAAGAATTAATACCAGCTGTCAAATTTTACCGATGAGGTTTTAACATATACATTTTATAAAACATGTATATCACAGCACAGTCCTCATAACAGGAGTACTAAAGCTGCCTGTGAAACAAGTACAGCAGCTTAACCCTCAAGAGGAAGGTAATTTACGAAAAACATCCTACTTCAACTGCGCTTGATTACACACTAATATTCATTGATGCTAAGCGCTTTACATTACACATGAGGGGGAGAAAAGTTGCTACACAACACCTGGAAACAAAATCTGCCACCAAGTGCTTAATTCACACTGTATAGCTGAGAAAATCGCCGGGGTGACCAAAGGCCCTCCCAAGTTCTCATACCCATGAGGGGAAAGAGTTGGTTTGTTGAATTTTTGCCTCTTTTGCTCTTCCTGTACAGAGTTGCTTGGTAATTTCTGATTTGCACACCACCGGCAGAATATCATAACTGCTTCGTTTATCTTAGATATTTTTTTTTGGTTTCAAGAAATTTTGTTTTGGGTTTCAGCATATCTTATTGCTTGCAAAAAACCTTAAAGCTTATAAACCCTTTTTGTTATTTCCAGTTTGAAGGCAATCAAACACATCATGTTAAAATATATTTTTGATGTAGAAAAATACATAGCAAAGCAAAATTTCTCTATTGCCATAGTTAGTCTCGTGACATCACCAACTTGTAAAATTTATCAATACAATTTTTTTCACAAAATATTGTACCAAACAGTACCTGTCCTGTTGTACAAGCTAGTGGAAAGTTATCATGATATTAAACTTAAATGTGGAGAAAAGTCAAACCACTTGAATACTTTTACAGTTGTCTCCCATCTTATACAGACAATTGGCTCCAACACTCTCCATGCAAGTCAAAATTCGCCTATATTGAAAATTCTTATATGCAAAGTTTGGATACAATTATTATAAGTTATTACCAACCTCCTATATACTTTAGATTATGCCTAGATTACTGTACTGTAATTAAAACTATTCCTAATACAATTCAATTTTATGTAAAAATGGCATATTATTCTTATAATGTGTTTTATTTTAAGAAAAAATATCCAAGATTTTTTCTCTTACATTTTCCTACCGTGTATGTTCAAGAACACACTATTTAAAACCATGTAACATGAGGGACAGCTGTACAGGATTTTCTATTTTGAGAGAGAATCTGTTTTGTATAATTTTAGCCTTAACTACATATACTGCTTTAGCCAATTTCTTTGCCACTGCAAAGATCATCTTATTTGGCGGCATGTAATATTGGAGTGTCTACCCTCCTCATAAGTCTAATTAAGAGTGCAAGGGGAGATTTCCTATACGATCTGGGTTTGCTCTCAACATTTGATCTCGATGCTTTTCAATATCTATATTAGCCCTATTGATTCATGGCTGACATAATAATTTATTTTCTAATAACTATGCTCTATTGCAATTACATATTACCACATCTCCTCTTTGTTCTCTTCCTCCTCCTTTTCCTCATTCTTTTTCTCGTCTTCCTGGTTCTCCTAAAATAGGCAAAGTAGGAGGATAGTCTTTGGGTAAGCAGTTGTACAGGATTGCTTATACTGGGTTTTCTTTTTCTGGTTGTTTACTCCATAATGAGCTCTTCTTTTGGATGTATTTTCTTCTTTTGTTTTATTCAGTATGTTTCACTCTTTACGTAATATTAACATGGCTACACGGCTAATAATTTCATATCCATATATAAGCTTAAGAAAGAGAAGGGTCAGGATACCAACATGGCTGGAGACAGAGGCATCTCTTCAAAAACAGCGACCCCGTATAAAGATGAGCTAATAAAGCTGACGAAGAAGATGCTTAAGAATTCTTTATATCCATATACATTACTCTAATTATTACAATAATGTTTTTACCTTGCTCAGGAGGTATTTCCATGGCAGTCTCTTTGTGTAAGATTGCTAGTTCCATGTTGAGTTGATAATAATGTGATCTCATACCACAAAATGGTATATAAGTTAGCTTGGTCCAAGTATTACATCACTTGATCAGATTTATGTAGCCTTTGCATAGCTGATCCTGTCTTTTCTGAGGTTGTCTCCACTAGATCGATCATATTCTTTATCTTACTTTTCATTTTAAATTGCTTTTTTTATGGCAATGGGTAATTATTACCCAGTACGGAGGTGAGAATCCTCTACCATCCAGTGATTTATTTCTCTTTCTTTCTTACTATACAGCTTTTTCTTTCCATTGCTTGGGGCAGGGGACAAGAATACCACCTCCGATTATCAAAATGCGTTGTAAAAGTCAAGTGAATGGGATGGAAAGAGGGATTTGGAATCCATCCTCTTCATATTTGCTTCATACAAAAATTCAGCACAAATGAGGGGGCTCTGGTAAGAAAATGGCTACCAGAACCCTAGTAATTGTGTCTGAATGTGTAGGTGTGGAACAAGTGAGAGCAAAGGGGAGGAATTAGGTAGAATATTTGTGAGAGGAAAAATAGTTGTCTTAGCACTGAATGAAACAAAGGTGACTAGGTGTATCCCTTGACTTGGCCATCCCTTATAAGTTGGATCATGGCTATTGTATTTAGCTAGGGAGAGATTATTATCTTCATATTCATATACCCCACAAAGTCTTTGCAGTCAGGCTCCTTCCTTACACCAGTTTGATGCTTTTTGTCAGCAACTGTCAAGCATTACTACAAGCAGTAAATAGCTGCTACCATGGACGGGTGATAACGTTTGTGACTCTGATTCATCAGGTCGTGGGTTTGCAGCGAGCCACGGTCTGAGGTTAGAAAGGACATTCACTCATCGTAAAAGTCGTATTTGCTAAAACCAAAGTTCTTTGTAAGGCGGCGCCGTTCTAGCCCTAAGTAGAAAAGGGATTCTGTGACGTAAAACCGATTACAATCACAACAAGCATTGAATAAAGCAACAATAAACTTATTTGCTTAAATTATATACTGTGTCTACATTAAATAGAACTGAAAACTCTTTCCATCTAACTGAACACGAGCTTTTTATGGCTCTATTTTTTCCCTTGAGATTGTTGTTGTTTGTCGTGTTAAGGGACTGCAGGAGTACAGCGTTTAAAACTCTCGAATTGGTACATGGCAAACTTGTGTCCGAGCCCACCACTGGTGGTTAGGAAGAGCATCCAGTCTTCATTCCCCAACCCAAACCTTTCTGTACACCTCCTTTCCTATGGGGATTAATAGCGACACAAAACTAGACGCGCTTTTATATGAATATTATTTCCCCTTGAGGTTACCAGTCCACAAATGTATTGGTCAAGACTCTTGATATCATCAATAATGAAGAGACAATACATTATCACACATAATCTCATTTAACAACAATCATAAACTTTATAAAGACTATCTACTATGTATATGGCAAATTAAAAGGTCAACAAATAAGAAAGCTACTATATTACATAAATATATTAACAACACGTAAGATAAAAAGCAAAACAAATAAGTTGATTAACAGATCTCTGTGGTTTGTACCTTTATCTTTTATGAGTAAAAAGCGTATAGAGCAATAATAATTTTATGATACAATATGTTCAAATGAGTGATGCTACTGTGAGAAATTTGATATTTAATTAGATGGTACAACAAAGATATGTCCCATGCATATAATCTTAGATTTCCTGTATATTCAATCATGTTAGTAGATTCAAATGATTAACAATAAACCCATAAATACATTTATATGCACGGAGATATGATCAAGAGATTATTGTATATGTTCCTTCAAAAAAAAAAAACCACATACTTACTAACAGATGAAAAACTTTTCAGTCATTTTTTGAAGATTCACTCACAGCTGTAGCTACATCAGGTGTAACGAAGGCAAGAGTGGTTGTGGAAATAGGCACTGGGTTTGATATGCTTAAGGTGGGTAGCCTACCTTCCCTCGACGCTCTGATGGCTTGCAATACAGCAACAGTGTCTAGTTCTCGTTGTGTAGGCCTTTCGTTATCCAAACAGATCTCGGATGCTCTTTGCGCAAACAGTTCCAACACTTTCGTACGATAATCGACAATCGTCGCCACGGGGTTTCCGGTAATTATGAGCGTCTCTAGACAAGGTAGACGGGATATGTGCCCTACTTCTGAAATCTCAAAAATGTTATTCATTGATACATTTAACACCGATAGCGAGTAAAGTTTTCCCAAACCCTGCAAAGACTGCAGATTATTCTGGGACAAATTTAACTCGACAACATTTCCCAGTCTGGTGTGCATGTCCTCTAGATCTGTGAAGAGATTACTGGACAAATTCAGAGACACTAAGTGGGGAAGACTAGTGAGACTATCTACGGAAGTTAACTTATTACTACTAAGATCGAGTTTTTCAATGTTAGGAGCCAAGGACACCGATTTGTCAATTTTATCAATGTTGTTACAACTGACATCGACGTCTGTTAGTAAGAGCCACTTGTATGGGTCACTTCCCTCTACCGTTTCCTTGTATACGGCACCACACAGCAGAATGTCTGATATTCGGGTCATTTCGCTATCCTTTACCACCAAAGACTTTGTAGTTCTTCTCACAGCACCAAGGTAACCTATGTTTCTGACATTCGCATTCTTAATGCACAAATTTTCTACACTTTGAAAGGTGTTCAACATGTACATCAGCTCATTCTGAATGATGTTGCTGGTCCTGTAAAGTAAAAAAAAATTAAGATATGGTACAAACACAACATACCGTTTTATGCATCACATTATTGGGATGGACAGAGACAGGTTGGAGCTAGGGAATTAAGACTGGATGATCTTCCTAATGCCCCACTGTGGGCTCGATTGTGGGTCTGTCTCTTCCTGAGACAAGCCTTTGAACCACTGTGCCACCGTGGTCCCAGGTACAACCACTATATACAAAAGATTCAAGTTTTTTTTTGCTGTTTTGTGTCACTATTAATCCCCTTTATGGGGGTGGATGAAGACAGAATGAGGCTGGAGATGTATGACTGGATACCTTTCTTAACACTCGACAGTGCCTTCGGTTGCAGGTCTGTCATCACCCGATTCAAGGGCTCCAACCACTACGCAAATGTGGTCCCACATATTAAGGTTCTATAATAAGTTGAACTTACTAACATACCTATGAACAGAGTTACTTCCTTCAACAACTAAATGCCTGACTTGTGAAGCAAAGTCTGCCACATGGCTGAAATCACTCTCCTGTTCTGAAGCAACATTGGTTGGAAGAGGGTTTTTCAGCCGATGGGAAATCGCAAGTAGCTGCAACCGAGATATTTTTTTCAGTAGCGCAATGTCTTTCAACTTTACAATCATTTTTGTGTAACCATGTTTCACAAAACTGGAAAAAAAACTTAAGAAAACTGTTTCTGTTTATCTAATTAAGTTTTAACTAAAACGAAACAGCAACTTCAGAAGTATCTGAATATACCAAAGATATAACATTTTGTTTCTGTATGTCTATATTTCACAAAATTGAAACAAATTTCAAAAATATCTGAATATTCTAACCAAAACCGAAGTTGTAATACACAAAAGATATGAAGCTTTCTTTGGAGCCTTCAATACCAATATATATATGTATCTTAATACAGTATACCTGTATCGGAGTAAAAGTAACTGCACGATTGTTCAGCAGTAGTTCGTCGCCCTCATGAAAAAACCTTCTCGCTAAAGATTGCAGGAGATGAGTGATTTCGTATTCGTGGAAATCAAGAAATTCGGCCAATTCCCTTGGAAGAGCATGGTGCATAAAATTCACGATCGTCTGCAAAGAATGATCTTACCTATAAAAGTGCACATTTTTGGTTATATTTACTACCTGCTTGGGCTAAAGATAAAAGGAAGAGTGCATATTCCCCCTCTTGACGCTGGTGATTAGCACCAAAGGATATATGAATTATTAAGTTTGAATTTTAGGTAGCATTGCAGATGCCAGAGGGTAGTTTGGTGCATTCCTCCCCATCAACTGCCGTTGGATCTCTCCCACCTAATTTTCTCTCCGGGTTTACTTCCAAAGCCTTTCACACTCCCGTGTGCCTGCAAGCCAGCAGGAACAGCATCAGGTTGTACCAGGTACTGATGCAATGGAAGCAGGAGGTTGCCTGACCTGACCAATATTAATGGTATACATAATACAATCAAATTACATTCATAAGCTTGAATGCATTCACTATACATCAGGTAAGATATCCTGTTGTATATATCTCTAGGTATCCAGTATCTATATTCATTTACGGATGCATTCTACAGTCATCAAAACTATATATAGCTGATGGCAAAAAAGCAAACATAAACATTTTTTCAGATCACAAACCTGTAAATAAAGCTGTAGATCTCCTCTTCTCTTTTCAACAAAAGAAGGTTCCTTATTTCCAATAATTTTTTTGGGAGGCAAGAGATCTCTGGCAACGCCATGGTTCGACACCAGTTTATCGTGTAAGTCAACGAAGGAACTGTATCTCTGCTTGACAGACCACTCAATAGGACCCACTCTGACGTTAATGTGATAATGCGTCACGCCTTCGCACTGTTCAGTGCTCAGAATGGTTGCATCTACTTGGCAGTCTTGGCTTAGAGATGCCATCTGAAAATATAATAATAATAATCATAATACAATAACAAATAGAAATTTGCTTTTATCTCATTCATTCAAGTATATACATGTGTAAGCCATATGTAGTGAGCAAGACTGGGGAATGCGTTAATGCCATGGTTTGAGTATTTGAATCAGGAGGTGATAAGCACGCAATCGAGTGTTAGGAAGGACTTCTTCTTCGTCTACATCTTTTCCCACTTTTATGTGGGGTCGATGTTTCTGGCCAGTGTTCTCTATATGTTCCTGTCCCATACCTCATCACCCAACAAACCTTTAGACCTCAGGTCGTCATTGATGCAATCCATCAACCTACGCTTTGGTCTCCCTCTCCCTCTCCTACCCTGTATATCCATTTCCATCACCCTCCTCCCAACATACTGTTCATCCCTCCTAACGACATGACCATACCATCTTAGTCTACTTTCTTGTATCTTATCTGATATTTCTCTAACTTTTGAGGTACCTCTAATTACCTCGTTTCTAATCTTATCGCTTCTTGTCACCCCACACATATATCTCAACATCCTCATCTCTGCCACATCCAGTTTTTTTTCTCTTGTGTCCTCCAAAATATGATGTTGGGGAGGACATTCAGTCTTTATTCCCCAGCTCCGACCTGCCTTGTGTTCAAACCCATAAAGGGGATTAATAGTAACACATGAATCGGCAAACATATAGTGAAAAAGATTAAGCCTACAGTGTCCCAGGTTTATCCTGACCTTTTCATGAGGGCTTGATGGCACTCAATCTGTAACGACTAACACAATTTCTTGTTAGCCTCTCACCCTGCAGGATGCCAGGCCTATTCTGAATAGGGCATCACTCATTCCTACCCCTTCTAGGCATAACTGTAATGAGAATGGTAATGCACCATTCGAATGGGAGTGGACACGGACACGTTGATGCTGGGGGATTAATGCTAGATGCCTTTCCTAGCACCCCGAAGTGCAATTGAGCTCATTTTATTCGTTCTGCAACTCGAACAATCTACCGCTGAGCTAATGTAGCCCCAAGTTGGAATGGCAAACACAACCTAATTCTTTTTCACAATTTGTCATTCTCCATCCTATTGCGATTTCCAAACCACTTAAGCCTTTATCTTTTCAACAGTCTCCTGTAGTGTACAAATACCTTCATCTTTCAGACTTTCTCGGTTACTTTTTTTATCACAGCTTGATTCATATAACAACACTTCTTAGGTTAGCGGAGAGTGTGCAGTTGCAGAAAATATCCCACAC
>JAXCGZ010017595.1:37500-52397 GCA_037179515.1 Halocaridina rubra | reverse complement strand
GCGATCAGAAGACGGGAAGATACGAGCTTTGGGCTCTTTCCCGTAAACACAATTAGGTAATTCCAATTAGATAATTACAGGCAGATATTGAGATTTAGTGTCATCTTGAGATGAGCAAGTCCTAAAATTTTCTGAGATGATCTGCTTGGATAATATACAACATTGTTTCTGAACTGATCTGATTCAGTGATAGGAGTGCACAAGATAAAATACCTCTTATCACACTTTGTATATACCATCAAAGCTTCAACAGCATCAGTTTTGCCTATCCATGATCAATGCCAACCATTGCACAGTGATGCTCTCCCTGCATCAATTCGAGTGGAAATGTACTTCATATCTATGCCAATTCAGTGCCACTCAGTGGAAGATGACGTCACCTAAGTACCAGTTCAGCCTCAACATGTAGAAAATGGTATCTCTTTCCTTTTTCCAAACAAAGTGTCTGATCATGTTTAAGCCCTCCCAAACCTGGTGGTCAGGTTGCAGAGGCTACAAAACTTCTCACCTGTTTTCCCTGTCAAGGTACCACATGATGTAACCAATCCAAGAAACAGGATGTTTCTGTCAATAAGAGATGACATCATATATCCCACTCCATTTTCCAAAAGAGCCTGGTTGACGTTCGTCCATCTGTGGTCCGTGTGACGAGCTGCATTGTACTAGGCTTCGTCTTTTCACGGAGATTTTATGTACCGTCATAATGGTCAATGAGGAGGTTGTTTGTTAATAATAGTTTGGCTGTATATCTGTTTGTGGCACATACTTCTTCCAGCTTTTCTGACCCAGAGAAATTGTACCATTACAATTCTGATTACAGGATTAGTAGATATTGTGAGTACGTTTTTTTGGAGTCTGAAACATCTAACACTGCTGGAACTGCTCTTTTCAACTTTCTAACTTCGTCTCCTTCTCTTTCCCTCATAACCCCACCAAAACTTTCCTATACATTTAGATGTTCTAATTGGTATGTCTTCAACTTATACTTATTTACTGCAAGCAATTATATATTCCAGCTGAACCATAGTAGTAGCAACCACTCTCCTACTTCCTAAAACTGCCAGTCTTGTTTATGGCAGCCTATTAAATTTCATGGTATAGCTTATAGCTCTGCAGGTTTTGGATCTGCTAGCGAGACTCTGTTGGCTAAGTTAGAGGTTATTCGAAATGCTGCACTGCAAGTGATATAGACAACACTCTGTAGTAAACCAATTCTTTCCCTGCAGTGTGAATGAACAGTCTCATCCATTTCAGTTTATACTGATCTGTGTACTCGCTGATGCATTTACAGGGTTTTATATACCTATAGGTCAAATCCCATCCGAGCTGAAATTTTGCTATATGAGGAGAGGGTTGTATAATACGTCTTATTGTTGGGACCATATTTCCAAGAAACGAACTATACTATTGAAAGTGGAAGGGGTTTGACTTCAATGGGGGTTTACCTATTTTGCATTGAAACATTCACACTCTTCTCCCCAAAGAAAAGTGTAGATGAAATGGGCCCATCTTATATACAGTTTAAAATGTGGATCTGTTTATTTGAAAAAATTATTTTGCATTTACAATTGCAATGCATATGAAATTTTCTGGCTCCTTGAATATTATACTGATCATTAAAAGTTCACTGTCGCTTATATATCTTCTGTGGGGCCATTATTTAGTTTTTTCCTAATCATCATGATGGCTAAAGGCTTGCAAATTATCACTCAGGAGTGGCAGCTTAACTGCTTGCAATCTGGAAAGCTTCATAAGTTATCCTTTGTGTTAATTCTGTAGCAGCCTTAAAGTCACTCTGGTATGCAAAGCCATAGTACGAATTTCTGTGTAAAAGTGCTTACAGGAATTGGTTTTGTCTTTTGGAGTGTAGTTGTGGCCTTGTGCTTCAGAGAACCCCTTCTCACTATGGCATCTCCAGTCAAGAAGAGGCACGGTCTCTTCCAAGATATCCCACGTAGCCCAGCAGTAAGTAATATACTGTCAATTTTGAAGCGTGGGGTTCTTCTCAAATATGTCTGCACAATGGTACCCTACTTGTCATCAAGTATTCTTAGGCAGTAACAAATTTAAATGGTATGGGTGGCTGTTAGCTGAGCTCAGGAATCACAGTTTAGAGATCATCATGTCACTGTTGTATGCTCATGCGCAATGTATATGCCTAATGCCATACCAGGATTGTAGTTCTTGTGATGTTCCAGAAACAGATGAGAACTTTTTCCTTTATTATCATCAATATTGCGGAAATCTGCTTTTTTCGCCATGCCTTGCTCTCCTTAGGAATTGCAAATTTTCCCTGTTGTAACTGCATAGTAGTTTAAATGACTTGCAGTTATAGTATGTGATTGATTCTACTGTAATGAAATTTATTCTCTTGTAAGGTAGTTTGGGATTTGTAGTGATATGCAGGTTTCTTATCCATGGTTGTATTTCCTCTATAACTACGTTACTCTCCTTGAACAGTTAGAGTTAGACCTATGAGCTGATCAAGCTTTGTGTCCTGCATATACCAGAAAACAAAGTTTTATACAAGATCAGACCTCTGATGTGCTGAGAGAATTGGATGATCAACCTCTGCTTTGGTCTGTTAGTCTATTGTTTATATCATATTGGAAACATAACTGGTAAATAGCAGCATGTGAGTTCCATACTATATTTACTACTGCCATGTAGTGCATAGTATACAAATTGCCATGTACTGCATAGTATACAAATAGACACTACCAATTCACTTTCATCAGACTGCCCCCAAAACTCTAAAATACACGTATCTACACACTAGTTAGCAAATATGCATATTATAATTCAAAATAAGAGTATCCGCTTTTCATAATAAAATATTTCTGTCCCCCCTTGCATCCTGCCAAGATAATAACTCTTACAAAGGTGAAGGACTGATCTTAAAAACTTCAGCTACCTTTCAAGGTCATCTTACTATCACAGCTTCATAATTTTCCATATTCACAGTAATTTTCATTCAAATATATAAGAACCTGTCAAACTTATATGTAAAGTTAGACATAACATGCAAAGCTAGAAATCAACTTATCTCAGTGGAAAATGACACAAAGACAACTGAATAGTGAAGAGAAATCATATACAAGTAGTGCAACCAAAGTAAAGAGAATGAAGAGAATTTTGCTAATACTGTATAGCAACAGATGAGGAAAGGGCAGCGTAGTTTTCTAAACTTTTAATGATCTGGGGAGTCATGTCCCATTGCTCCAAAAGTCTATGAAACGGATTACCAAAGTGAATGTGTGGATGGAACCATTGGAGCAATTTGAGAGTAGCTGCAACAAAGCAACCCCAGGAAAGATATTCATTTGTTGGGCTGCATGGAGTCTCAGAAAACTTTCCTTCTTCAAAGTGCAGTTTTTCTTTCAATGCAACTTTGAAAAAAAAATTCCCATAGCAGCATCCTCAGCTCCCATATACGCTACCTATGAATGATGACAAAGTGTTTGTGATATCCAGGATCGAGTTTCCGATGCAGAGAACTAAAGGTATTGTATTTCATTCTTAATTTAGATAAGCAAGGGAAACACACACAATGAGGAATGTGTACATACCGAGGCACAAAACTCCAGGGTCAAAAGATATAAACCTATTTAAAAATTACTTTTAACATAGATAAGTATTCAAAATACTCATTCTTTTGAGGGAAAACTCTCCTTTTAATTGAATGTTGTCAGTTAACGTTCTGGTGGTAAGGGTAGGACTGAAAACTCTTTGCCTTTTTCACATTAGATCTAACAAAACTGTTCCTTATTTTAAAAAGTTGATCAAAACAAGTACATTTTATATAAATACTTAAAACTTTCTGAAGATATATGATGACTTAAAACTTTCTGAAGATTCATCAGAGGTAACGCTTCTTAATCGAGCTTTTACAGCTCTGTTGGATACATATTTTCATTATGATAAAAAACTACCATACTTCCCAGTTACATGCATATACAAGTACAAAAATACCAAGCAATTCACCGACACCTTTAAACAACCTCAAATATAAAATAAAGATAATAATTCTGTTATTGTAGCTGCTAACGGGACTTGTACTATGAAAATACGGTACAAAATAAGATTTTGAAAGTATGATAAAGATTTTGGTAAACTTATTCATAGATCCCTTTCATGTTCACAACATTCTGTCTTTCGTCTCAAACATTTTAATAATGTAATTAATGAATGTACTGAACAGTGAGGAGAGTATACTGAGAAGGAGGAAGGAGTATTTTGAGATGAAGAATGAAGGAAATGATAGCAAGGGAGAGAAGGATGGATAATGTGGAGACAGTGGATCTGGAAGTGCAGGGGAATAGTGACGAGGAAGTGAGGGCAGCTTTGGTGATGAAGAGAGGAAAAGCGGTTGGTCCAGATGATATTCCAGATGACTGGGAGAATGGCAGTGGGATTTTTAACCAGGTTGTTTAATAAGATCTTGGGAGGTAAGAGGATGCCTGAGGAATGGATAATATGTGTTTCAGTGCAAATTTTTAAAAATAAGGGAGATATACAAGATGCTGAAGTTACAGGGGCATAAGGTTGATCAGCTACAGTATGAAGATACGGGAAAGGGTAGTGGAAGCTAGATAGAGAAGAACTGTGAGGATTTATGAGCAGCAATATAGTTTTATGCCAAGAAGGAGCACCTCGGATGCAATTTTTGCTATGAGAATGCTAATGGAGAAGTACAGAGAAGGGTGTTACATTGTGTATTAGATGATTTAGAGAAAGTTTACGACAGAGTGTCGTGAGAGGAGCTGTCGTACTGTATGAGAAAGTCGAGAGTAAAAAAGAGGTATGTGAAGGTGGTGCAAGATATGTGAGAGGGCAATGTAACAGTGATGAGATGTGAATCAGGAACGATGGACTGGTTCAAAGTGGGGGTGGGATTGCATCAAGGCCCGAGCCTGAACCCTTTTTTGTTTGCAATAGTAATGGACAGGCCGACAGACGAGATCAGACAGGAGTTATCTTGGACTACGATGTTTGCAGATGACGTGATCTGAAGCAAGAGCTGGGACCAGGGTAAGGAGAGCCTGGAGAGGCGAAGGCATGCATTAGAGAGAAGGGGAACAAATGTCAACAGGAGCAAGACAGAATATGTAAGTATAAATGAGAGGGAGGGCATGGAGTGATGATGTTGCAAAATGTTGAGGTGGCGAAGGTGGATGAGTTTAATAATTTGGGGTCAATAGTTCAAAGGAATGGAGAGTGTGGCTGGAAACAATGGGTGGAGAAGATTGACAAGAGTTATATGTGATAAAAGGGTACCTGCAAGAGTGAAATATAAAGTTTACAAGAAGGTAGTAGGATCCAGTATGTTCAATGGGTTGGAAACAGTCCCACTCACAAAAAAGACAGGAGGCATAGCAAGAGGTGGGTAAGATGAAGATACTGCGGTTATCTCTAGGCATGACAAGGATGGGCAGGATAAATCATGAGTATATTAGAGAGGCAGTGCAGTAGGGACGATCTGGGGCACTGTGGGAGAGGCAAGACTGATATGGTTTGGGTATGTAATAAGGGGGGATGAAGAATATGTTTGGGAGTAGGCTAATGAGGATGGAGCTCCCAGGAGGGAGGGGGAAGGGTAGGGCAAAAAGAAGATTTATAGAGAGGTGATGAAGGACAAGAGGGTGTGTGGTGTGACAGAGGAAGATCCAGGTGATAAAATGATATGGAGACGATTGCTTTGCAGTGACGACCTTTAATGGGAAAAGCCGAAAGACTTGATGACGTAATAAATTAACAGCTGTGAATCCTTATACCCCTCTGTAAGAAATCATTTAAGTATGTAAATATAAGGCGGCATCTTATATTTGTTAAAAACTAACCCCAATGTCCTAATCTGTGATCATGCATCTACAAGTATATGCAATCTAGAGTTTTAACAAATTTACATCTGATGCTAATATACAGACAGAAATTTACTCTTGTATGATATAACCAAATATAATGACAATAATCCTAGCCTACAATTACTATTGCAAATATTTATATACAGTGAATCTGCAATCCTGTATGTACAACCTTCACTTAAAAATATTTTTCTGCTCTACTGTGCCTATAATTCTTCTATAATATTTACATAATTACTACTATTATACAGTAAAACTCTGTATATATTTAGAGAAGACTGATCAAAGCTTCTTTTCCTCTATAAGCTATAGCTAATGTTTCCTAGCATAGCATCTAGTATTACCAATCAGTCACTAGCAACTTGCAGTCAAGACCTTCACAAGCAAAAAATCATTGTTATTTCCTTACAGGAAGTTAGGGCATCCCTCCTTATATCGTGCATACCCAAGTACTGTGCATTATTCAATACATACCTGAGGTTTCTAATCCAATCCCTTATACCAGTACTGTATTAAGTTTTTTCCTCACTTAAAAATCTGTGGAGCGGATGAGGGCACAAGTTGAGGATGACATACATGAATGGATGTTTAAATGCATAACAAGTCCTAAAAATTCGATTACAAGTTGAAACTATTAAAATACAAGTATTTTCATAAATTAAAGTAAAAAATGGTTCACTCACCATCTTCTATAAGCTGTGCAGACGTTGTATCTGCTGGGAGAGTAGGCATCAGAGTTGACATGGTGGTATAATCCATGTTCTCATCTAAGTTTATAAATGGAGTGTTCCAGCGGGGTACTGGAGGTGTTGATCTGGGGGTAGTACGAGGAGTGGTTCCTGGAGATGTGAATAAACTCATGCTGGTTGGTGAGATAACCCCAGACATGGCACTCACAGGACTCATACTTGAGTATGTAAATAACTGGAAAAAATGAGAGAATTCACATATAAAACAAGACTAAGGAAAAAGAACACTGGGAAAAGTAAAAGCAAGCGAATTCATACATTACAGTAAGCAGCCAAGAAAATCTAAACATAAGATTTTCCTTTCCATCTTGACACCATATGGGAACTACAGTAGTGCTGTGGTTAGAGTACTCAATATGGGAGGTAAAAAGCCCGCAATCGAGCCCACCATGGGGAATTATGAAAAGCATCCAGCCTTAATTCCCCAGTTCCAACCTGTCTGTGCACTTCTATAATGGGGATTAATAGTGGCCGATAAAACTAAAACATCATTACACCATATCCAGCTGAAGCCAGCAGCGTGGACACAACTGAATCAAAAGAACAACAGATGGCTTCTATCAACCCCTCTAAGTAGTCACCTCTTCAACTAGTTACTTTGAAGCAAGTAAAAATAAGGAGAGAGGGGCTACAAGCATGCTGGTCCGTAATTTCTTTTAGTTGCCTAGTACAATGTACAGATAATATATGAGTAAATTCTTTTCCTATCACCAAGTACTAAACTATATATAAGATAATCATCATTTGGTCTCAAAGGGATGCATACCAATTTTGGACATACAAAAGCTAGACATTTTTGGGGGCTTTCTTTTCTTGTCTATAGATAGCAGACTTTCTCAGCTTCATCAAATCAGTATTATAGTAATCACGATGCTTCATTAATAACAAGTGTATATAGTCAATGTTTAATGCACTGATAATTTTAATGAAAAGTTACAACAAGTGATTAAAAAAAATGGTCAGGGAATAAGGAGTTATGAGCATTAGGGTCTTTCCAATGAAGAATTTCAGTTAATTACTCTTCTTTTGTTATAAAATGACTGGAATCCTCCTTTTGATGGGGGTGACTGAGCAAAAGAACACATTCACCATACATACGTATATACATATACGCGTGCCTCATTCCCCCTTGTAAAGGGGGGTGGCCAAGACAAGAAATGCGCCTTCAACACAATCAACACATACCTCAACCACTCCTCTCAGCTCCTTGGGGATAAAGGGTTGCCACATCTCCTCCCCTTCCACCCTGTTTGGGCCACCGACAAGGTAGGCAGGCAAGGATACTCTACAATGAGGCCCGACAGCCGCAGCTGGTTTACCCCAGCCACTTCATCACATGGCAACTCCCCTCACAACCGTCCATCACAGTTCACTGAGCTAGCAGGTGCGAGAAATCCCTTTGGGCCGCATCATAAATGTACAATCTTCCTCCACTCATTCCTATCTCTTGAATGCACATTTCCCTGTTCCACTGGCATTCCACGTGCATTCAGCGCTCTTTTCACGCCATCCTTCCATCTCATTCTAGGTCTCCCTCTTGACCTAACTCCAATCACTTCTGCACTCCACACTCTCTTCACTATTAGTTCAATACTCATCCTTTTCATGTGCCCAAACCAACTCAACACACTCTGATCTAACCTATAGGCCAGCTTCAATCCGACACCCATTCTCTGCCTGATCCTCATTTCTTACTGTATCTATTCTAGATAAACCAATCATACCTCTCAAACACCTCATCTCCATGAGGACATGAGGGGGAACTATTCGAAAGGAGATTACATCAAAATGAATGAGCTTTTTGCAGTTATTGACTGAAGAACCTTATTTTACAACAAATCTGTACAAGAAATGTATGACATCTTTTGTGAGAAATATGGATAGATAGTAGATTGCTGCATACCTTTCACCAAAGTAGGTGTAATTCATGCCAGAGAGAAATGGCTCGATAATGAGTGTAAGAGAGCTAAGGAGTGGAGAGACAAATGCTGGAAAAGGTATAGGAGGAGAAAAAACATAAATGCCTGGCAAACCTACAAAAGAGCAAGAAATGACTACCTAAGTAAAAGAAGAGAGGCAGAGAGAGACTATGAGAGGGACATCACCAGGAAGGCTAAAGAAAATCCCAAGCTTTTCCACAGCTTTATCAGAGGAAAACTGAAGGTAAAAGAACAGGTTTTAAGGCTTAAGAGAGAGGATGGAAGCATCACTGAGACGGATGAAGAGATCTGCAAAGAATTGAACAAGGAGTTTCAGTCAGTATTTACAGTAGAAAATACCCCACCCCCTCAGATTGCAGAGATAGAAGCTCAAGGGCCGGTATTAAAGAACATTAACCTTACAGCCACAGAGGTATGCAAGGCGCTGATGGAGTTAGATGTTCATAAAGCTACAGGTCCTGATGACATATCCCCTCATGTACTTAAAAAATGTGCAAACACAATATCAGTGGCACTAAGTATCATATTTAAAAAGTCACTGGAGTCAGGGGAGATTCCAAGATGCTGGAAACAAGCAAACGTGATACCTATCTTCAAAAAGGGAAGGAGGGACACGGCTCTGAACTATAGACCAGTTTCCTTGACCAGAGTAGTTTGCAAAGTTATGGAGAAACTACTAAGGAAACATATCTCTCTTCACTTGGAACCCTTCAACTTTTTGTCAGTGAGGCAACATGGCTTCAGAGAAGGTAGATCAACAGTAACAAACTTATTAGAATTTTATGATGAGGTAAGCCGAATCTTACAGGAAAGAGAGGGCTGGGCAGATTTCATATTCCTAGACTTCCAGAAAGCGTTTGACACTGTTCCACATGGGAGACTTATTAGGAAGCTGCAAGCAATAGCTAGAATAGGTGGAAATGTCTTGGAATGGATAAAAACTTACTTAGAAGGAAGGGAACAGAGGGTTAGAGTAAGACACTCAGTGTCTGAATGGAGAAGAGTTAGTAGTGGAATTCCACAGGGTTCAGTTTTAGGGCCACTTTTGTTCCTTGTATATGTAAATGACCTACCAGAGTCTGTAAATTCATTCATGAATATGTTTGCAGATGATGCAAAGATTGTGAAGAAAGTAAGAAATGAGAACAATGGTAGAGAACTTCAGGGAGATCTAAATAGTCTGCATGAGTGGTCAGAAAAGTGGCTAATGAAATTCAATACTTCAAAATGTAAGGTAATGAGAATGGGTACAAGTGCAAGAAGGCCCAAGCTTGACTACTCGGTGGCTGGAGGACAACTTCAAGAGACAGAAAATAAGAGAGGTCTAGGAGTAAACATACTGGCAGATTTGTCTCCAGAAATACATATAAATGGCATAGTAAGGGCAGCATAAGCATTCTTATCAAATGTAAGGGTAGCCTTCAGGCACATGGGCAAGGAAATGTTCGGAAATATTTATGTAACCTATGTGATGCCAAAACTCGAATATGCAGCCCCCTTTTGGAATCCGCACTTGAAAAAGCACATAGCTAAGCTTGAAAAACTTCAAAGACATGCCACGAAACTGGTGCCAGAAATACGCAATCTCAGTTATGATGAGAGGCTGAGGGAATTAGACTTACCATCACTCGAAGCTAGAAGATAGAGGGGGATATGGTGACAGTCTTTAAATTCCTTCATGGTTATGATAGAGTGGATAGGGATCGATATTTTGATATGGAAGGCTCTAGAACTAGAGGTCATAGTTTGAAGTTTCGTAAGAAAACTTCTTTGCAGGATGTAAGGAAATACTTTTTCAGTGTAAGAGTAGTTGATAATTGGAATTGGCTAAGCGAGGAGGTAGTTAATGCTATCTCAAGCGATAGTTTTAAGGACAGGTATGATAAGTATTACTAAGTACAAAATGGAAGCGATCAGGAGACGGGAAGATACGAGCTTTGGGCTCTTTCCCGTAAACACAATTAGGTAATTACATTCAACTTGTTTCATTCATCCTCTCTTGCATTCCAAGTCTCTGCTCCATACAATACTGTCGGCACAATCACACCTTCATATATCCTTCTTTTTGCATTCATTCCCAAATATCTATTTTTCATTACACTTTTCAACCCACCTAGACATTTACTTGCTTCCTTCACTCTGTGATTTATCTCTACATCCACTCGTCCACTCCTTCATACATGCGACCCCAGATACTTAAAACTCTCAACTTCTTCAAGCAACTCCCCATTCACTCCTACATTCAATCTGCCAACATTAACACTCCTCGTGCATCTCATGACTTTACTTTTACCAATATTCACCCACAGCTTCCCTCTTTCACACACAGTAATAAACTCAGTCACCAAATGATTCAATTCATTCTCAGTATCAGCCATCAGTACAGTATCATCTGCAAATAGCAACTGATTTAATTTCCACAACCTTCCATCCTCACCCACTAGTTCCAAGTCTCTGTGTAATACACTTTCATTTACTTTCCTTACCAATCCATCCATATACACATTAAACAACCATGGTGAAACCAATCACTCATACCATTCCCAACTCTCACGCACGCTTCACTATTCATGTAAAACCTCTTCACCACATTCAACAAACTTCCACTTACTCCATACAGTCGCAACACCCTCCACAACCCCTTTCTATCTACCCTGTCATACTCTATCTCTAAATCCATAAAAGTCCAAAAAGTGTCCCTACCGTTCTCCAAGAACTTCTCACACACCTGTCTTACCGCAAACACCTGATCCACAGATCCTCTTCCTCTCCTGAACTCATACTATTCTTCTCTAATCAATCTCTCAGTACCTTTCTTAATTCTCTCGATTAACACTCTTCCATAAACCTAACCAACTACTCTCAACAAACTAATTCCCCTAAAACTACTACACCCACATTTATCTCCCTTCCCTTTGTAAAGTGGAACTACACATGTACTCCTCCAGTTATCTGGGACCCTCCCTTTCCTGAAACATACATTCAACAACCTAACCATCCATTCTACTGATGCCTCCCCATCTTTTGACAAGCACTCAGCATGACTCCCATCTATTCCTGGTACGCTACCTGCTTTCATTGCTCTCAATGCCAAACATACCTCCTCTTTTGTAATATCTCTATCATTCTCATCTCCTATCATTGGCATTCTCCATTCGTTTCCCACTGCCACAATCTCTGCCTCTCTATCATCTTCCTCATTTAGCAGGTTCTTGAAATATTCAGCCCATCTCTATCTCACCTTTATTTCATCCACTAGCAATTGTCCATCAGCTCCTTTCACCCTCTTCTCCCTACCACATTCACCTTTGTTCACTCTTCTCACTTCCTTCCAAAACATCTTTTTATTCCCTTCAAAATTCTCAGACAAGCATCTGCCCCACCTTACATCCAATTCTCTCTTTGCCTCCCTCACCACATGCTTCACTAACCTCCTCTTTGCACAATAACATCCATATGTCTCTACCTACCTGCAACTATGCCTCATAAGCCAGCTTCTTTTCAGCTACTACTGCACTCACCAGCTCATTCCACGATTCACTACCTTTCCTTTTACTTCCACCAGTTAGTCTCCTTCCACACACTACCTCAGCACACTTCATAAAGTCCTCCTTGAAAGAGCCTCATTCTTCTTCCACTCCCTCCTCCAATTTCTCTTTCACTACATTCCACACATTTCTCACACTAGCCTTATATTCACAGTCTTTCTGTTTCTTATACAACTTATTCACTCTTAGCACCTCTCCTCTTCTCTCGCTTCTCCTTTTTCTCCACTTTTCTCCCACTCTCACTTTACTTTCCACTAAATAATGATCATATATTCCACCACTATCTCCTCTCAGTACATTCACGTCCAATACTCTTCCAATCACCCTCCTGTTCACCACAACATAATCCATTTATGCTCTGTCAACTACTCTTCCATTATCCACTCTGACCCATGTATACTTGTGCACATCCTTCATTTAAATACAGTATTAGCAATTGACATTTCTCTCTAAATACACATTTCTATAATTTTCTTTCCACTCTCATTCCTACCAGGTACTCCATACTTCCCAATTACACCATCCACTGGCTTATTCCCTACTCTAGCATTCAAATCTCCCATCAACACCACATTCACATTCATTCCCAAGTTTTCCACACACTTGTTCAATTTCATCCAAAATTCTTCTCTTTCTTCCTCACTTCTCTCACTGCCAGGGCCATATGCACTCACAAATGCCCAAGCCTTGCATCTCAGCCTCATTTTAAACACCATTATTCGAGACGAAACTTCCTTCCATTCCACCACACACTTATTCATCTCTTCACTTACTAACAGAGCTACTCCCTCTCTTCCTCTCCCCCTCTCAACTCCAGACACCCTACCTACCACTCTCCCATATGTCACCTCACCATTCCCTTTTGTCTTAAGTTTTGCTCAATGCAAGAACATCTATCTTTCTCTCCACAAGCATACTCCCTATCACCTCCCTCTTAATCTCATTTACACCACAACCACGCACGTTCAGAGACCCAGTTACTAGGGATCTGGCTGGATCTCTCCTGCCAGAACACCCCCACATCTCTTGGCTCTTCGTAGTAAGTATAAAATACAGAGGGGGGGATTCCCAGTTTCCCTGCTCTGCCCCATTTAGTTGACTTTTACGACACACAGGGGAACGCGGAGGAAGTATTCCTAACCCCCCTCCCTCATACATTGATCTCTCTTTTTAGCTCTTTAGGGAAAAATAGTTGCCACAATCCCCCCTTCCATCCTGCTTGGGTCATCCACAGGGTAGGCAGGAAGTATCTTCTGCAGTGTAGCCCAACAGCCACGCTTAGTTCACCTCCACTGTGTCACCACAAGGGAACCCTCCCACACCCACAACATCCCAATTATCTGGGTCTCCCTTCTGGCCTTACTCCAATTACTCCTGCACTCAGCAGTCTCTCTGATAGTCATTCATCGCTCATTCTATCCAGATGTCTAAACATTCTCAGTACTCTCTGATCTTACCTAGCTAACAGCTTGCTTAAAACACCCGTTCTCTGCCTCACCTCCTCATTCCTCACTCTACTTTAAATACACCAGTCATACTTCTCAAGCACCTCATCTCCATTTCATCCATTACTCATTTTTTTTTTCATCTTCTCTTGCATTGCAAGTCTGTGCTCCATACATTGTCGATGGCTTAATGACACATTCATATATCCTTCTCTTTGGTAATTGCCAGTACTTAATAAAAATCTCGAAACTGTCTGTGTCCACCTCATTTGAATATGGACTAACTGAGACACATAAAACCACAAAAAACAAATACTTAATAAACTGCAGTTTCTTCTCAGACATAACTAATGGGAAAAAAGACATCATTTTAGGGACAGAGGAGGGAATATGTCTCTGTATTATAAGAGTTACGCAAGAGAAAAATAATTAATAGGATACGATATATCCACTCGGTAATTAATACATTATCATAGAGAAGTCTGTATGTCTAGGTATGTATTGCAGAATCAAGGTTAACTTGAATGTGTCAAAAACTATGCTTAAAGAAAGGCTATGTAGTAAATACAAGACAGTAAAATTGATTAGACCATAAAAACCACGTAAATTTAAAAAACTCCAAAAAAGAACGCACCGAGTCATGCAGAGTACTACGATGCACACAAAAACAAAAATTAAACCTACCTGACCATGCGGATGGTGTTGATGGTGATGAGAAGGATGAGAGTGGGTGTCAGAGCGGCTGGTTATGGCTAACTTCAGGGGACCATCCTGTTGATATATATGCATACCTCCAAAGCTAGCATAACACACACAAACATCTAATAATAGCCTTCCACTGGTCATATTTTCCCAACAAAAAAAATTACGAATAAGGAACTTACTTATATATTCTAAATCAATATATATTTACATAAATGGTAAAAACAAATCCTATATAAAAATATTCTGGATGTGGGAAAAATTATTAACACTACACTAAAATTATATATAACTGCTAAATATATATGTTATAATAAAAATATGACCAGTGGAGGGCAATATATGCCATGCTGAAGGCACACAGCTAACTCTAACTAATAACCAACACACAACATTTGATTATAAGCATAACCATTCAGAAAACAAAGGAATTAGTAACAAAGAAAAGAAATATGTGTACAGTATATATAATAGAAATTCATAGGGGGCATATTTAGTTGATCAATATCTCAGTGTATCTAAGCCAAAAAAATTTTCTTGATAGTTAATTCAGTTATACAGTTTAATAATTTTGAGGTTCATATTTGCTAATATCAATATATATAACTGAACTCTGAATTTCCATTTTTGTTATATATGCAATGTTCCT
>JAXCGZ010017595.1:5000-35000 GCA_037179515.1 Halocaridina rubra | reverse complement strand
GAAGCATAGAACCTGTTGTATAGTAGCCACCATGAAGTTTTGTAGGACTACGACTGATGCCAGGAGGTGATGCCTGCTGTAAAATAACATGAACATTTCAACACCTGAATAAACATCACTTAAGTTTAAACATTTGAGTATTCATTTGCAAAATCACTTTCTTAGTAAGATAAGTCATAACTCATTTAACACATCTACAGCAGAGGAGTTCTGTAAAAGATACTTGGTGTAATTACTATGAAAACTTACTGCAATGGTATGCAAGAAACTAGTATATATATGAGAGAAAAAGATAAATAATAAAGGCAGGGAGTATTAATTGCTCCTTAACACCAGGATTTTTATTCTACGTTTCATGAGTTACTATTAATCATCACTATGGGGTTGGATACAGAGAGACTGAAGCTGGGGAAATAAGGTTTGATTCCCTTTCGTGACACCCCGTGGTGGGCTCAATCCCAGGTTTGTTGTCTTCTGAGTCACGCATTTTAACCAGTATACTAATGAGGTTCCCTTCCCTAACACAAGGGTGAAGCCATCAGAAAAGAAGAAATTTTTAGGGGATCAAATGCATCAAAAAGACCTAATATAATGTATATAGATGTAGAGACAGAGAGTGAAATTGAGGAAAGAGGCTGATAAGATAGACGTACCACATCTATGGGGAACGTAAAGGTATTTGATATTTTTTTTTTTTATAATTGTGACACCAGGACGGGCCCAAAAGAAAATAAAATCTGCCCTCATTGCGCTGGGCATGAATAAAACATAAAGTAAAAAGAAACAGATGGGGAGTGTTGTCACTTATCAGATGTGAAGGGCTAATAAGTTATGTGTGACTAATATCCAAGAATATTCGGTGCTAATGTAGGCATAGAAAATAACCGTAACTGAAGAAAGACTTAACAATGGTCTGTCCTGGACAGTCAAATTGTTTGTTTTCCAAGTTTTTGATAGGTTCCAGTCCTCCATATTTTAGATTCCCCTTGTGTTTTTGTGTATGAAAATGTTTACTTGTACAATACTGAAAATTCATGTCTTAATATAGTATGCTTAGATTTTACCAACGTTTAAAACACTGTCTCTACTGCTTATTTCTTTATTTCATTAATAACAAATACGTATCCCAGTTATTGCTTTTATATGCCTCATACAATCATTTTAATTTTTGTAAGCTGATAAAAAAAAGTTTTATTGCAATCTGTATGAGTGAGAGGTAATGAGAACCCCCCTCCATGATATTCTTCTCATGATGCAACACAGCTAATAGAGGAGGTAAGAGATACCCTCTCATTTCAGTTCTGTTGTTGCTACTAATTAGTTTTTAGCAGTGTATGGCATCACATTAAGTAAATAGTAAGAAAGTAAAAAAAAATGCATTTTCAGAAGAAGGAACACTAAAGATCATCAGGATACGGTCACAATAGAAAAATATATACAGAAATACAAAATAAATAAATTATGAGAAGTATCAAATAATTTACCTTCAAAAGAGGGAACATTAAACATCAGTAGATGGCATTACATTAAGAAAAAAATTAAAATTAAATATATAGTTTATCTGTATAAGATAGAATACTATAAACCAGCACAATATGGCATCCCATTTGGGAGTAGAATCATAAAGTATTAAATCATAGGAAAATACAAAATACATGATATTCAGAAGAACACAAGAGAACTGTACCTGAGCATGCTGCGTATTTTGTGCCTCTTGGCAAACAAGAGTAACAAAGTCTGAGAATGTATCATGACCATTTTCATGATATTTGGTAGGGGAAGGAGGAGCAGCCTCGTGGTAATAACTTGGAGTGGCTGCCATGACGGTGCTACTCAGTGACATGGGCGGTAAAACTGGGAATGTAAAAATTTACTATGTAAGTCAACATGTGCAATGTCATTTATATTCATGTTCTAAGATGAAGTATGCGGTTTTTTGTATTCACTCTTAATTCCCATTCGAATAGGGGTGGACATGGAAAGGTTGGGGTTGGAAACCCCTCCCATGCCCGGCAGTGGTTTTCAAACACGGGTTCGTCACTTTTCAAGTCAAGTGCTCTAACCACTGCACTACTGTGGTCCCCAATTCCAAAATGAATACGTCATATTACCAAAATCTGGCCAAACATTTTTTGTCATAGGAGATACTTCTGCATAGTAGATTTCATGGGGTGGATACACATATGGACTCTTGGACAGGCAGATTATGGTTGGATGCCCTTCCTGATGCCCAAAGGTGTGAAAACAAAGCCAAATAAGTCACCACTTGACTTAAACACTCTATTCTGAGCTACTGAAGGCCTCCACTGCAGTATATTACGTACTTACCGGATATTATAGCCTCTGCACATAAGGCCATAACTTTCTAGATCATATTGTAAAATATCTCAATCATATACACATTCTACTGATGTACTAAACCAAGTAATGTGCTTTCTTAGCATGTATATTCTTAAGCACTATATGGCTACTGGAAGAAGCATTATGCTTTCCACGGATTAATACCAAGTAGAGCAAGATCATATACTCGTTCAAAACAGGGAAACTTAGTTTGACTACTTGTGGATTTTAACATACATTCCATCACGAATTTTATAAAAATACCCATAAATACATATGTACATTCTGATATTAAGAGTCCTATATGTATAATCTCTGGACTACTGAATATTCAGATATTAAAGCTCAAATTTCAAATAAGGCAAACTCTACTGAAGTATACAGAAAAATTATTGTATGTAAAAATTCATGATAAATACCTCAAATCTTGATTACCTATAAAATTTTCTCTTAACATCACATGATCAGCTATATTACCTCAAGCTAAATAAAAATATGCAATCTCAAGGTTCTATTGGGCAAGTTCTATAGCACTACAGATGAAATGACTGTAAGGTTAAATTCCATGATAAACATATACAGTATCTCCAATTAAGCTTACATATAAAATTTTCTCTCGATATAAAATGTTCAGATATGTAAGCTCAGGATTCTGATAAGGCAAATTCTATATGAACAATAGAAAAAATTATTGCAAGTTAAAATTCTATGATAAACAAATATCTCATACTAGGATTACATATACAATTTCCTCTTGATATTAAATATTCACATATGTAACCTAAAAGTTCTGATAAGGCAAGTTCTAAAGAATAAATAAAAATGGTTGCAAATCACAATTCCATGACAAACAATTATCTCATATAGGGATTACTGACTACAGATAATATCTCCTCACCTTCTCTTGGATGAGGGGAGATAACAGTGCGCGTATGCTGTTCATGACTAGATAAGCTCTCTAAGGAAGACGCTCTACCTACAGGATGTAGAGTGCCTGACGCTGCTATTGTCACTTTTCCACCGCTATGAACCAGATGAGGAGAATGAACGGATGGCGGCCCTGGACATGAGTCAAAGGAAAATATTTATAATCATTAAAACAAAATTATTAAATATTATCAAGCAGACTATAAATTTATTAGGTACACCAAATAAGTATTAAGCATAAAAATCACCTTACACTTGGTCTTGTATGTATATGCATTTATGGAAACCCAGCTGGTATTATTGGTCATGTATATATATGCATTTATGGTAACCCTGATGGAATTACTGGTCATGTATATATGTTATTATGGGAACCCTGCTGGTGTCATTACCAGCGTGATAAAAATATTCAACTAGACAGGTAAAGAGAACAGGTGATTCTTGGAGCTACTCCTTTCTGAAATGAATTTTTAAGCCCTAAGTTAAACTGAATAATCCATATTCTATGATTTGATAAACATTACTATGCGTTCTTTCAGCTAACTTAGAGCCACTCAAGTGCCATGTAAGAACTCATTAAAAACAGCACAATTCACTTCCACAGGCCTACTACCAGTTTTCAAGGCACTTGCAAGTTGTCAAGTATCACTGACTAAACTCTGCTTATCTAGGTACAATTCAGTATGCTGATGATGAGACTAAAAAACAACCATGCAAAGCTATAGAACTAATGGCAATTAAAAAAATTCAAGTATTTCTGGTCAAAACCTGGCATACTGCATGCACTAGGACCAGTTCCAATTACAGTTTGGCCAGTATTTATATGAATTAAATATCATCCAAACTCTCTCTTTTCAAAGAATTTTCAAGAGGACTCTTTCTAAATACATAGTATGCATCATAGATGTGCTCTATTCCAGTAATTTTAAATAAAGTTCAAGATAATCTCATATAGCCTACATTACTTCTCCTTACCTGGCTTTCATATCATCTCATATACATTACTTCTCCTTACCTGGTTTCAATCAAGCTTTTTTATGTTCATAAAATATTTCATGATTCTAGCATTATTCCTGTCACATTTATGTACACCATACCAAATTGTACATAATTGTACTTACAGAAATGACATAATGCTACTAACATAAGAAGAGAAAAATACTTAAGATGCCGAATTCTACCTTAATATAATAATAGTGTACCATATCCCACATCATTAAGTTACTTTTCAGAGCAACTCTGAGCAATCTCTAGTTAACAGACTTTGAGACAGAAATAATAAATTTATAAAAAGCTCTCCATAGCAAAGGATCATATAGCAAATAGGATGCTGAAGTTGGATGGGTGTATCAACCAAGCAAAGAACTAAATTACTTTCAGAGGCCCTGCAAGAGAGAGAAAATTGGATTATGGGGCTCTACAGACTCTCTTTAGCATACGCCACTGAGTGCAAGGTGTTTATGAGCAGAAAATCTTCCCATCTTCCCAAAGCATTTGAGAAATAGCCTTGGCATCTTATTCAAAGTTTCAAAACCAGACTAAAATGCTTTATCCAACACTCAGGTGTAAGAAAAATCCTTGAAAAGGAAGGGAATTTAAAGTGCTTGGTAGATAAATTAATAAGAATTTAATGATAGTTATCCTTACATTTGCATGAGACAAAATGAATGTAGGCACTCTCTTGCATATACCACTCAAAAGGAGAAAATGGAAAAGAAGGAGAGTGTAAGTCAATGGAGACAAAAAATTATTCCTCAAATTCATAAGCAAATAAATTACAAGAAAAGCATGTAACAAAATATAAATACTAAAAATATCACTTATAGAGAGCAACTCATACTAGTAAAATACGGATAGCAATGTATACAGGAAAACCATTTAAGGTTAGGACGCCTTGCAAATACGAGGTCACAAATATAGAAAAGACAAATATAACACTACATTCGGAATTTAATTAAATGGCAGAAAAAAAAAGGTGACCAGAAAAATGTTAAAACAACCAAGACTAAATGACAATTAAGGACAACACAGGTACAGAAAATAAGGCATCAGAGCTAAGTAGGTGTTTACAGCACCATCAAAATACAAATATGTGGTTTAGGTTGCTTTAGAGTTTCTTCCCCAGCTAAGAAGAGTTTCAACAGACTAGGTTATTCCAGTAGATATTTTAAGATCAAGCTCCAATAGCTGGAAGTTTATATGCATATTGAAACAATTTATCACCAACCTCAGATGGCCTACAGCTCTAGGAAATAGCTCAACTCACACTTGTCAGGAAGGAGATTATTCAGTGATATTCTGTTTATATATACTCCTTCTTAAAGAGAGATCTAGATATCCAGGGGGTTGAGAAGGTAAGAGACAGAATGAAATGGCATAAGGCAAATATAATACTCCCTGACAAAAAAGTCAGTAAGTGAAAATAAGCCCTCATGAGGCTGCCATGCTTAAGTAGGGAAGCTGAGGTCTGCAGGTGGAATTTAACACTGGCAATGCTTGAGCTTGTTTACTATATATGGCATGTATAAGTGTGATGAAACTGTGGGGGTAAACCAGTTGTGGTTATCAGGGCTCATAGCAGAATATCCTTGCCCTCTTATCCAGTGGTTGACTCAAGCAAGGTGGTGAATAGGAACTGTGGCAACCCTTTATTCCAAAGGAGGTAAGAGGAGTGATCGATGTATATCAGCTTCAGGTGAACCTGTGTGCTTTGACTTGGCTACTGTATATACATGTAAGTATATACTGGTAGTCTCCGACCTATGACAAGGTTTGGATTTGATGAAACCAACTAAATCAGATCCACCAGAAGTCGGGCCATTACATCAAAGATAAAATGGTAGATATAGACAATAGTGAAGGAAACACAAACGGTACATTATCTGCATGTAATATTAAATTGATCTTTTTTAACCTTATAACACACATTTATCAATTTCTTACTATCATGATTTGTTAATAAACATATTCTTAGAGAAAAATACTATACAGCAATTAGAAATAAAAAATATAAAGCATGTTAAAATCTGTAGAAAAAATAACCTCTCCATTTTCTTTTTATCTCTCTCAATGAGAATGTCTTTATTTCATGGTTAACTAAAATAAGTACACCTAGTTCGCTTTTTATGTGTTTATAATCCGCTAAACTGGAATAACGCCCCTAAAAAATAATGGTTAAAAAATACAAAATTCGCAAATAACACCCATGCAAACAAATTCGATTTTTTTTTTCATTTTAGTATATAATCGACTGCCTCGGAGGCACTTTTCCGCCATCCTCCTCCTCTTCTACTGCTTAATGCTATCGAATATTATGAAGAAAATTGAAAAAAAGCATTAAAAACAAACAGAATACAAACTTTCGATATAATATCATCAGGGAAATAGCGTGTGAGGGTGCATAAGCTGATACAGAAGCGGCAAACCATATGCAAACAGAAGTTTGTTCTCCCGCATCCTCCTCCTCTTCTACCGCTTAATGCGATCGAATATTATGAAGAGAATTGAAAAAAGCATTAAGAACAAACAGCAAACAAACTTTCGATATAATATCGTTAAGGAAATAGCGTGCGAGGGTGCATCAGCTGATACGGAAGCGGCAAAACGTTTGCAGATCGAGGTTCATTCTCCCGCATCCTCCTCCTCTTCTACCGCTTATTGCGATCGAATATTATGCAGAGAATTGAAAAAAGCATTAAGAACAAACAGCAAATAAACTTTCGATATAATATTGTCAGGGAAAATAGCGTGCAAGGGTGCATCAGCTGATACAGAAGCGGCAAAACGTTTGCAGATAGAGGTTCATTCTCCCGCATCCTCCTCCTCTTCTACCGCTTGATGCGATTGAATATTAGGAAGAGAATTGAAAAAAAGCCTTAAGAACATACAACAAGCAAACTTTCGATATAATATCGTCAGGGAAATAGCATGCGAGGGTGTATCAGCTGATATGGAAGCTGCAGAACGTTTGCAGATAGAGGTTCCTTCTCCCACATCCTCCTCCTCTTCTACTGCTTAATGCGATTGGATATTATGAAGAGAATGGAAAAAAGCATTAAGAACAAACAGCAAACAAATTTGTGATTCACCGCCACCATGCATGTCCCAGTGTATGCCCGTTACCCAATGCATAATACTAGAGTGCATTAATTTGTTTACTGTACAGTAAATCTGTATATCTTTTATACTGTACACTATTGTATGTTAATATAAATAACTACAGGTCTTTCTGCTTTGCTATGTACTTATAAAATATGTTTTACTTATCTTATATCTTTGGTATAGTGTGTCTATGTACGGTTGTGAAACGTATCTATGCCCATTATCATTGTTTCTTATGAAAAATGACTCCTTACAGTACACGAAAATTACAATACGCAGCACTTTTGAGAACCTATCTTCGCGTTATTCCATGAACTATGTGTATTTGTTATTTTTCTTTATGCATTTTTATTATTATTATTATTATTATTATTATTATTATTATTATTATTATTATCTTTAATACTATTATTATTATAATAATTATTATCATTATTATTATTATTATTATTAGTATTATCATTACTATTAGAACAATAATGATAACATGTATAATTATCATCACCATTAATGTTATTAATTTTTAATACTGCAAAGTATATTTCTAATTTAGTCAGCCATACAATATTTTCGTTTAAGCTAGAAAATCTATAAATACATATCCTGGTGGCGGTTGTAGGTGCGGGCTGTCATAAATCGGACATGTCGTAAGTCAGAAACCCCCCCGTATATATATGTATATACAGTATAACTTATTTGTTTCCATATGCTGAATGCAAAAAACAATACTAGTAAACTCAATTGCAGTAGACTATCATTGCAAATAATCTTTAATGCTTACTTCATTCACTGGAATAATGATCTCACCATGTATGCAAAGTACTTTGGCAACTTCAAAGTCATATCAAGCCTAAATTACACAAGAGGAGAGAAATTAAATCACACAAAATTAACAGAAGCTGGGACACTGCAAGTTTTAAACTCTTAGAGGAACAAATATTGTAGATGTATATGGTCACTTGAGATGCATGAGGGAAAGAATTCTTTCTGTAATTTCCCCAATGACCTAAGTAGCCTTCCCAAGGAAAGTCTGCAAAAGTCTCAGAGCTGTTCTGAAGAAAGACATGAAACGGGATAATGCACTATTTCTTGATTTAAAATGCTTCCTTTGTATATATTCTGCAACATTAAAGGGAAATTCATATTAATTTATAATTATTACTATAATGCAGCACATTTCCTGTTATAAGCATACTGCACTTTAATATTTATAAACATGATGACAATGGCAAGGAGATAGAATATCTATTTTGTTTCCATTAAAGAATAGAATACAAGGTTATAGACATTAGAACAAGACTGAATATCCAAGACTTAGAGAACAATACCTGTTGGTTCCATATAAAGCACCACAACGACAAAAAAAATTTAAAGTATCAAAGGTAAAACATGCAACTTGCCAAAATTGCAGAATTACTTTGCATTTGACGTTAAAATTTTTATACTGGTATACAGTATCTAGTAAGTCTTAATGATAACTGTAAATAATTTTAATCACAAATTTTAATCACAAGTCACTCTTTTTTATGACATGTTATTGCTGTATTTAAATTACTCTCCTAATGAGTAATAGCAATCATATAGTTATCGGTGCTAAAACTACTAATAAAAACTGTAAACTACAAACTAACATGCTTTATTTAAGCTAGAACTATGCACCTTCACTTTGCGGTAGTTTGAGATCTGTAATATCTACTCACTGTGCAATGGTAATATATAACAATGCTGATGGGTGCCTTAATAATAATGTGCAACGTACACGGCCAAACTGACTGCTTTTTGTATAGCAGTCTAAATGTACATCTACATGTAAATTCTACTGAGTAAAAAATATTCACGCCTTAAGGTTCAAAACTATAGTTGTGGCACACATGAAACTTGGTACAGGTAAGACAGTCAGAAGGTAGCAGGTGAGAAAGGTAGAGCGAGTACCGAGAGTGTGTTGCGAGGTGTGGTGAGGGGGAGTGTGAGGGTGAAGGAAGGTGCTAGACGCGGCTGCTGCTGCAGATACCGTAGCTGCTGAAGGAGCCACCAACCCACCGTGGTCGATATCTGAATGCCATGATGAAGTGTGAGAGGACAGTGATGCTGGAGATTGAGTATAGTAAGTCAATTCCGTTTTGTTGTCAAGGGTGTCTTCTTCTGAACTCAGGCGACGAACTCTCTTGCTACGGGGTTCTAGAGGTGAATGTGGATCATGGGTCCGACCCATAGAAAGTGGACCTACAATGAAATATAGTTATTACACATTTAAAATAAAAATTGTATGGAGAGTAAATAATTATTCATTTAACTAAAAATGCAATCTTTATGATTTAAGGGGACTACTGTATATCATGGTCACGTGAAAGAGTTTTCCCACAAGATCACAAATCAACAATACAGCATCTGATTCCTAACTAGGAGGTGCCAAGTTCAGCATCCTAAAATGGTTTGTATTTGATAATCACCAAAGCTATGAGAGCATAATGAGAGTAGTAGCATTCCCAAAATGTAAATAATAGAAACATTTCCAATTCGGGCATAATTTTTTTTATTTTGAGCAGTGGAACAGGCATTTAAGCTCTTAAAAAAGGCCCAGCTGAGAAGATACGGATTTACTATGAACCCACACTGAAGTGTACTTACTATACTGCTAATCACACAATGGGTAAAAGATAAGGAATATCATTACTCTCTCTTTTTTATCTCAGAGCATTTTCATAGAAGAGCAGCTATGTGAACCAACTTCAGGAGTCAATTTTGGGACGTCCTTCAGTGACAGTTTGATGCTATTTCTCTTGACTTACCAATAAATCTTAACAACATTCTCTGTTTCAAAGGCCATTTTCTCAGAGTAAACTGAAATTTTGCAACAAATTCAGACACCATGCAAATGCACAAAAGAAGTAAACATGATATGAACAGACGTCAGAATACAACTGTCAAGTATCGCAAGCGATTTTCAATAATGAGATTTTAAACATACTCCATTGGGAAACATCAAAATAACTTTTTTTTATTTTTCCCCAAAGATGGATATTACAACTACTTTGCTTTTTTACAGAAACTTAAATTATATTATGTAAAGTTTAAGTACAGTATATATAAATCTAAACATGAATTAAAGTATACAGGAGGTTGGGAATAGGTTCTATGCAAAGCATTGGCAATTTTACATAATAGTTTAAAACATACGCAAATGTTGACTAATGTGGGGAGTGGAGGAACCAAATAACCCTAAAATTATTATTATTTTAGCATACAAAAATGAGTATATAATGGTCACTATCTTGGCCATAAAACAACTATCTAAGTGAAGAGAAGCAAACCCAAGAACCTAGGGACAGAATCATCAAAATCATATTATCAACCTAAAGCAGCTTCCAACTGCTTCTGGGGTGAAGAGAGGAATGGCTACACATGGCCATTGAGGCTCCATCAAAGACGAAAAGCAAATAATTGCTACTGCATATAAAAAGGGAAAAAAATGAGGAACTAACAAAAGCATATGTAAAGAAGTTAACTGATCACAAAAACAAAGCAGGCTACTTATACAGGCTAAAGAGAATTGCCAGTGCATATAAGATTAAGGGCTTGAGATTAGAAGATGAGTGATACTTAGGACAAAACAATTTATATTTCCAGCAAATGTAAGATAATAATAATAATAATAATAATAATAATAATAATAATAATAATAATAATAAGAATAATAACAATAATAATAATAATTATCTATCTATATTCAAAGGGCGTATTGAATCACAGCAAAAACCCATTTCAACTTTATTACATTCAATGCTAAAACTTTATCTGTCTCTCTTCCAAAATCATTCTACCAGACTCCATTTTACTCTCACTCATTCCACAACTTCAAACATTCAGAGGAAATTACATGGGTTCTCTATGGAGTTTCCTTTCAGAACCCCCTTATACACCAACTCTTTGCAGAAGGAACATACAAAAGAAGAATTGCTAATCCCCACTCTTCGCTTCATTTATCAGACTTTGTAGCACACAGAGTAACACAGAGGAGGTATTCATGTCCCTGGTCCCAAATGAAGGAAGAAAATTGCTAAGTAAGAAAGAGAGAGAGAACGAATTCTGGGAGGCAGACGATACGCATGTGGATAGAACCCACTCATCTACTAATAAATATAATAATAATAATAATAATAATAATAATAATAATAATAATAATAATAATATACTACTACTACTACTACTATTTTTTAAGTGTTGACTAAAGTGAGAGAAAACAATTTCACACACGTATCAGCAAGTGAAAAACAGCATCAAAAGCAGATCAAGGAGCAAGGGTTAGCAATCCTAACCTCACTGACCTTGACCTTCTTACCAAAAATCATAAATAATAATAAAAAAATAATAGTCCACTTACTATCAGCTCGTTCCATATATGTACTATAAGCTCCAGCCATGAGCGCGTGATCAGGTACGGGGGATGTATACGTGGTGTAGTAAGGAGGATTTTCCATTTTGATAGTGCTCACACCTGTTCCACTAGCATTAATTGCCATTATGGAGGCTGAAGAAAAAAAAAATCACGTAAGATACAAGGGGCTGAAATATATGAAAAAAAAATATACACAGAAAAAGTTGACAAGCAAATACACTACAAGGTAATAACGTCAGTATTGCAAATGCAGAAAATATTCCAAAATGAACAATACAGTGACTTTATTAAGCTTGAAATGTATCCAATAAAAAAATATTTACATTTGTACTAGATTTAATCCATCTAAAGTAATAAAACGAATATATTTATTCTACTCAAACAGCAACAAACACCTTTACAGCAATAAAAGTATTTTGAACATACTTCCAGCATTCTTATTATGGATAGTAAGTGCCAAATTAACAAATCTGATAGTATGAAGAAAATTGTGTAACCTTATTAGGTGTTCTAAACAAAAGTAATTAACTCAGATTAATAAAATAATAACTTCATAAGCTCTCAAAGAAGCTACTTTCGACACAGAATATGGAAAACATGTTTAAATAAGTAAAGTAATATACAATGGCCTTTTGGTGTTTGAAAGTAATATATTTTCATAAATCTTGCTTTATTCATCACTAAGATCTCTGGTGCAATGACTGTTATATATACAGAGGCTTCTAGCCACAATTAACTGACAATATTCTAAGGAGATTCGATTTTTGGAAGACGTTACAACTTTATTACAAAACATTCTTACAAAATTATTCATTATCATGGGATTCAAATACCATACTCTTACAAAACTAACCATTTTCAAGAGATTCATATACTGTGTCCCACTTCAAACTGAAATAACTACTGTACTCTATATATTAAAAATATGTAAAAGTAGTCTACTACTTACGACCAAGTTCAGTTTCGAACTATCGGTCATAAGTCGAATAGGTCATAAGTCGGATCATTAAATCAAAGGAAAAATGGTAGAGACTGTAGAGAAGAAAATAAGAATTCTTTATCATCTTTAAGTTACATAGATTTTATTTTTTAAATTCGTAGCACATATTTATTAATTTCTTATTACTAAAACCCTATTTATAAACATATTCTTTGAGAGATAATGCAATATTGTAGTGGAAAAAGAAACATATTATTCTCGGTACAAGTTATCCCTGGTCTTCAATGCTGAGATCTCCATTCTCTCTCTCTCTCTCTAGCTCTCTCACTGAGACCTTTTTTATTTCATGATTAACATTAATAGGCTTTTGATATTCTTTTATTTCTTAGAAATTATTAATAATGTAAATAAAATGCTAATAGTTACTTTTATTATCAATATTATTATTATTATTATTATCAATATTACTATTATCATTATTATCATTATAACCATTATTATTATCATTGCCCTGTACAATACCATTATCTATTATTATATCCTATAACTACATCAGCTATGAACTGACTGGTGAGACAACTATGGAAAAATTCTGTGCTGTATTTATCTCTCTCTCACTCAACTCATTGTTATTATCACTATTATTATTATTATTATTATTATTATTATTATTATTATTATTATTATTCTGTACTGCATGGTAAAATTCTAATATGAACAGCTTTGTTTTCGTTATAGCCAAAAAATCAATAATTTTTCTGGTCTCAGTCATGTTTGTAAAGTTAGGTCGTCATAAGTCCAACATGTTTTAAGTCAGAAACCCCTCTGTACAGTTCATAATAACAAAATACCTCTCATACATAAAATAAAAATTTTGTCTTTACAGAGTAAATAATTTAAATATTTTCACAATACACTTTAATGGGCCTTTAATATGGAAAAATAGCACCATAAAATAATCCCATAATTTTAATGTACATTTAAATATGACAGTCTGTATTATCAACACTAAAATAAATTTTTATGTATACATTTCTTTTGAAGCACAATAAGAATTCTTTTCATGATGTAATAAACATCTGAAGGGTAGTTGTCGTCGATCCATAAGCTGCCAGGCTGAACAGCCAAAAATCCATGAGGAAGACCACTGGCAATCATGGGCTTTAACAAAGATCTCTCGGGGAGTGTATGTTATGTTGTTGGCGTATGTTGTAAACAATGCAAAAACTGATTACTAGTAACACTAACTTGATCACGTATTTTACATGGCACATTATGTGAAAGCACTGTGGTCCTGTTATTATTAACCAAAAGTAAACAACTGCATAAAATTTAAAAAAATCAAGAGTGAGATATATTAAACTTTGAACCAATACTTTCATTAAAAAAAATAAATAAATAAATAAAAAAAAATAATAATATATATATATATATATATATATATATATATATATATATATATATATATATATATATATATATATATATATATATATATATATATACAGGTGGGTCCCCACTTTACGTCAGGGTTTCATTCCTGACAGGTAACTTAAGTCGGATTTCGATTCAAGTCGGAACACACCTATAATTCGAATCTAGGTTCCCCAATGCTAAAAATAAATATTCTAAAATATAGAAAAATAATCTTTGTTCTTAATCTAATACATAAAAATAGTTAAATTACACTGTTTACAGTATTGCTTACCTTTACTACTGTGGTTGATTTGCATTTGGATGACTGGTATGTTTAAAAACTGATTTATCAATTATTGGTCTCTTACGTAACCTCGAAACGACTTAACTCGGAACGACTTAAAACATGGACCCCCTATATATATATATATATATATATATATATATATATATATATATATATATATATATATATATATATATATATATATATATATATATATATATATATTATATATATATATATATATATATATATATATATATATATATATATATATATATATATATATATAATTATATATTTATATATATATATATATATATATATATATATATATATATATATATATATATATATATATATATATATATATATATATATATATATATATATATATATATATATATATTTTATGATTGTGACACCAGGCCGGGTCAATAAAATAATAAAATAAAACAGCCCTCATCGGGCTTCGGCACGAAGAATATATAAAGTAATGAGAAAAAGAGATGGGGAGTGCTGTGACTTGTCAGATGTGAAGGGATAATAGAAGATGTGTAATGAATATCCAAGAATATGCAGTGTTGATGTAAGCATAAAAAAAGAACCGTAACTGCAGGAAGTTGACTTTGACTCAACATCGAACTGTCTTGGACAGTCTTGTTCAAGTTCAAAAAACCTTCAGCTGTAGTATTACAATGGCCAATTGGTGCCATGGGCCAACCTACTACTAGTAAATATATATATATATATATATATATATATATATATATATATATATATATATATATATATATATATATATATATATATATTATTTTTTTTATGACTGTCACACCAGGACGGGCAAAAATAAAAAAAAATAATAAATCCATCCTCATCAGGCTTGGGCACGAAGAAAACATAGAGGTAACCAGAGATCGGGAGTGTATTGTGACTTGTCAGATGTGAGGAGATAATAAGACATGTGCAACGAATATCAAACAATATTCGGTGTTGTTGTAGGCAGAGAAAGAGAACCGTAACTGAAGGAAGACTTAACATCGAACTGTCCAAGACAGTCTTATTTAAGTCCAATAGCCCCTTCAGGTGTAGTATTAATATATATATTTACAAGTGCAGGTATTAAAAACTTTCAATATTGAGGACAGACAGGAAAAGCTTATCTATGTTGGGAAAACCTTAAACAGAAAAGTAAATGTAAGATTATGCTAAGACATCAAGTAATCTGCCCTTAAACTTCCTAATATATTTTATTGTCATTCTTCACCTCAATCTACTTATCACTTCATCTTTTATGAAGGCTCTCATTTTCAACCTACTAAATGATTAAACTGCTAAATGGAAATGAGGGCAGGCATCTCCTTTCCTCTATCTATCAACCTCTATTCGCATAATACTAATAATACAGTACTGAAATTAAGTATCTTCTTTTTGATATTTCTTTTCGTCTCTCAAAGCTTTCCCTTCATTAATAGAGTGCATAATTCTCTTTTTTCTACACCTTCTAATTTATTATATACTGCACTGAACCTATGCCGTGCGTTCATTATTATCTATATTTCCTTCATCTACCTGTCTTTAACTACATAAGTTTCTCTTTTCCATCAATGCTATGGTAGCAAATCACTAAACTTACTCTTTGACAGTCTCCACAGCTCCCTTGCTGAAAAGCATCCAGTTGCCAGGATAGTGCTGTTGTAGATAATGCCGTTAATGCCATTGTATGCCACGCTATGCACAGGGTGACCTGAAAAATATATGCATTTTTATGCAATACTATCCAAACCATCCAGGATCAATATAATATGCATTCCAATAGAGCTCAAACAAAATCAACTGCGAATAAAAAAGAAAAATGCCTATTATTACATTAAACAGCTTAATCCAAAGTATGAGGAAGAAACAATGCAGTATTCAGATGTCTAAATCATATATGAATATGGAAGATATGCAGTGATACAGTTCTAAAAAAAAAAAAAATGAAAATTGCAGTTATTTTAAGGTCACTCTCGAATCACTTGAGGAGGAACAAAATTCCACAGGGAGTTAGGAAGGGCATCTTAATTCTTTACCTCCAAACTGTTAGTGTTGGCCACCCCCATTCGAATGAGGATACATAGTGACACATGAAATGGGAAAAATACAACTGTATCCAGTACATTCATAAAGAAACAAATTTCTCAAACATGAGCTGCAAGATAGCTATTATTCCCTTTAACAAAGCGTTATCATGTGAAGGTACAGTTCTACCATTATCACTAAACATCTAATCATGTACTGACTACCCTATCAAAGTTACCTGGCAATCACAAGAGAAAAGCCAAAAAATTCTCTATACAGTATTTTCAATTGGCTTTGGTAGAGATAGAATTTGTATGAGGTACATCAATGAGGGAAACTAAGGGCATACTAGTTTATACCCAAGAAAAGAATCCATTGAGCAAACCAAGTGCTATTCATGTTGTACATTCAGATTGAAGTTGAGGAATTAAGGCTGGATGCCCTTCCTAATGCCCAGCAGTGTGCTCAATTGCAAGTCTGTCACAGCCCGAGTCAAGAATTTTAACCACTACACCACTGTAGTTTCTAAATCAAGTTCTGCTCAAGTGATTCAGGATAATATATATTCCATCATGTCACATACCAAAAAATGGGGAGGATACAAAAAAGTAGTCTTCCTCTGGATCAAAGTGGAATCTCTTATAAATATGGATATGAAATCTTTTAACGAGTCATAATAAGGCATATATGGAAGCAAATGTTAATTTTCTCAACGAGGAAACTGAAAGTACCAAATGATGATAAAATGCAAAAGAATATAAGAAATGAAAAGCCTGAATATATTAAGGCGTTTGATGCTTTCAGGCGAGAGCAATAGAATAAAAAATGAGGATGAAAACGAAAGTATAACTCATTCACTCTCACGTGCATCCAGGTGGTTTTTTTTTTCTCTGTCACTTGCGACAGTTTCTCTCACTTCTGTTTAAGAAAGTGAAATCCTAAGAAATAGCTTTCTCCCATTATTCCTACAGATAAGGTGTAAGATTTATAATTTTCTAATAACACAGACTGGCCTGTATATATATTATATATATATATATATATATATATATATATATATATATATATATATATATATATATATATATATATATATATATATATATATATACACACAATAGGTCATAGTATAACGTCGTTCCGAGATATGTCTTTCTGAGTTACATCATTTTGATGTTACGTCAGAGGCTAATATATAATTAACAAATTAATTTTTCGAGCTACCTGGCTAATGTGGTAAATTCAAACTGTGCATAATGAACAGTTTTTGAGTGTGGTGAAGGAATACAAAGCTACCAGCACTGCTGTATTTATATTTGTCAATTAATGGCTTTATTTATTTGTTTGGTAATATATTTGGCTATATTGAAGGATTATATTGAAAATAATAAACAATATATATATATATATATATATATATATATATATATATATATATATATATATATTATATATATATATATATATATATATATATATATATATATACACAATAGGTCCCAGTATAACGTCGTTCCGAGATATGTCTTTCCGAGTTACATCGTTTTGATGTTACATCAGAGGCCAATAAATAATTAACAAAATAATTTTTCGAACTACCTGGCTGGTGTGGTAAATTCAAACTGTGCGTGGTGAACAGTTTTTGAGTGTGGTGAAGGAATACACAGCTACCAGCACTGCTGTATTTATATTTATCAATTTAATGGGTTTATTTACTTATTTGTTTATATATTTGGTTATATTGAAGGATTATATTGAATAAAAAAACCAAACACATAGCAGTATATACGATTTTATTCAAAATAATTTATTGAGCGTAGTGTAAGAATACAGAGTCACGTGGCATTAGAAAAGGAAGAAAAACCACTGCTCAGTTTATTCTCGACCGCCACACAGTGCCTAGTGTTTTCGTCTGCTCTCTTGTCATGTTTGCTCGTTACTAACATTACTATGCCTCCCAAGTGTGTTAGTGATAGTTCTGATGGCAGTGCCACAAAGAAAAGAAGAGCCATCGCCATGGAAATTAAAACTGAAATGGTAAGCCGCGCTGAAGAGGGAGAGTCTTCTACAATCGTTGGCCGCAATCTTAAATTAGCCCGTACGACCGTGGCCACGATCATCAAAGACAAAGATTGCATCTGTGACCACAAGATAGGTTCGACTCCTATGATGTCCACTGTGATCACAAGGCAGCGTATTCGCCTTATGATCGAAATGGAAAGATTGCTAGTGCTTTGGCATGAAGACCAAAATCGACTGCATATATTATGTTAATACAGGAAAAGGCTAAAATGCATATCCCAAAAGCCTTATGTTAATACAGGAAAAGGCTAAAATATTATTAAAATATTATTCGAAGACTTGAAAAGAGAAAATGGGGAAGGCAGTGTAGGAGAGGAGTTTGTTGCTAGTAGAGGGTGGTTTAATCACTTTAATGTTCGTGCTAATTTGCATAATATAAGAGTGCAAGGGGATGCTGCTAGTAGTGATGAGGAAGCAGCAAAAATGTTTACTATTGCTTTGGCTGAGATAATAAGGGAGGAGGGTTACTGTGCCGAACAGGTATTCAACGTGGATGAGACTGGCTTATTCTGGAAGCGTTTGCCCAGTCGTACATACATCGCCAAGGAGGAAAAGACAGCACCATGCCATAAAGCCAGCAAGGAGAGACTGGCTTTGCTTTTGGGGGCTAATGCTGCTGAAGACAGTAAGCTGAAGCCCTTGTTGGTTTACTCGGCAGAAACCCCAATGGCACTCAAGGGGGTTTGGAAGGATCAACTGCCCGTCATCTGGAAGTCAAACAAGAAGGCTTGGATAACCCATCAAATAATTGAGGACTGGTTCAGCAACCATCTTATCCCAGAAGCGAAGAGGTACTGTACATCTAAGGGTCTGCCCTTCAATGTAGGTGTTGCTAATCCTGGAGAATGCCCCTGGTCACCCTGCCCATTTGGATGACTCTCATCCTAATGTAAAGATGGTTTACCTTCCACCTAATACCACTTCCCTGTTACAGCCAATGGGTCAGGGGGCCATTGCCTCTTTTAAAGCCTACTACCTCCAATGAACAATCGCTATGACTCTCAAGGCAGCTGAGAAGGACAAGACCCTGACTCTCAAGGACTTCTGGAAGTCGTACAATATTCTTCATGCTGTGAAGAATATTGGTGATGCTTGGGAGGAAGTGATGCAATCAAACTTGAAAGGAGTATGGAAAAAAGTATGCCTCTATTTTGTCCATGACTTCCAAGGTTTTGAGGAGACGGATGAGGCTGTAACCAAGAATGTTGTTGTCATGATTAAGGAGCTTGAGGTGGATGTAGAGGCTGATGATGTAAAAGAGTTCCTGGAATCTCATGGCGAGGAGCTATCTACTTAGGACCTCATTTAACTGGAAAAGCAAATGAATGATGAGCAAGGAAAACTACCAAGCCAAGAGGCAAAGAGATTCACAACCAAGAAATCGGAAGAATCGTTTACCTTGGCAGAGGAATTTTTGGGAAAGCTTGAGGCTCAGGACCTCAACGTTGCCAGGTACAATAAGGTCGAGAGAAGGAACAATGATGCCCTGAGGTGTTGCAAGGAAATATCTGAGGAAAAGAAGAGGTCATCCTTCCAGACTCGCCCTGACTAATTCTTCGTGAAGATAGAGCCCCCAGCAACAGATCCTGTACCCTCTACCTCAATAGACTCACCTGCCCCAGTACCTCCAGTATGTTCTTTTGCCTCTCCAGACTTACCTGCCTCAGTCTCTTCAGCACCTGCTTCTCCAGCTTCCACCACCCAATAAGCCTGTCGCTCCCTCTCTTGCAATGCCCCTTCCAGCGTACAAGCCAACCACACTAGTAAAGGTAAGTTATAATGCACTGTGTAATTTTACTATTGATACATTTTAAAGGTAAGCAATACTATTAGGTTTAGTGTTGGTAAATTTTTATCATATATTAAAAACATATATTTTTTCCTATGTTTTAAATTATATATATTTAACATAGGTTGGGAGACATAGGTTCGAGTTTAGGTGTGTTCCAACTTACGTCAAAATCTGACTTAAATCAGCTGTCAGGAACGGAACCCTGACGTTAAACGAGAACCCCCTGTGTATATATATATATATATATATATATATATATATATATATATATATATATATATATATATATATATATATATATATATATATATAGAGAGAGAGAGAGAGAGAGAGAGAGAGAGAGAGAGAGAGCTGGGGTGAATAACCAAACAAAACGTAACTTGGCCTATTATAATAAATTATCATGAGATTTTTTTTCTTAACTGGGGTGTGTAATATAAAGATTTTATCAAGTGTTCTCTGGTACTTTTAAGCAATTTGAATAATATGTTCAGTAATATATTTATGTAATAACTAAGAGGTACTCAAACTATTCACACAACTGGAATTTTCGGATTTTTGGGTGATAACAATTGACAGCTATTATTTTTCTTATACTTTATGTGTCAATATTAGTCGCCATGGGAGTAGACACAGACAGATTGGAGTTTGGGAATTAAGGCTATGTACCCTTCCTAATGCCCCGCCATGTGCTCAGTAATAGGTATATCATCTGTAAACCTAATATATAAACTACCATTCACTGGTAGATTAAATTATGTTATGAGTGATTGAGTACACATAACATGGTCGCGTTAGGTATATTTTTTGAATTAAAATTCGTTTTATGCACTATCCCATAACTAATTTCCAAATGCACCCTATTAAGGAATGTAAGGGTTCAAATTTGAATAAGGTTAGGTTAGCTGAGTTAGAATATGTTAGGTTAAATTAGTTAGATTAGCTTGGGTTAGGTTAGAATAGTTAAATTTGTTTGGTTAAAACGAATCTTTACCAATTTTTGGCTATGTAATCACTGAATTTAGGTAGTTATCTGGGAATTGGTAAATTTGGTATTCACTGTATTTAAAGGAATTTAGAAGGTGTTCTCAGCATTCCGAGGTATTCTTTATGATTACAATGTTACATAATACACTATAATTCGCACAGTTAGGCTAGGTTACACTTATTTCTTCGGTGTCCTATTGCTATGAGTAATTGCTATGGTCGAAATAAAAAAATATGTTCATGCTGGAAAAAAAGCATTATGCAATTTTACCTTTTCTTCAAGTCGATCTATCTACCTCCTGCAAGTTGATAATTGACAATGGCCCGATTTCTTAAACAGTGTAAACCTAGGCTACCATATTGTTAGTTAGCTAGACACACAAATGGATTTCATAAACGCATCTGATGCGGTTCTGCTTCACTCGAGTGAGAAAATGAGCTGTAGTTTTAGATGTTTTGGCCCGATTTCTTAAACGGCGTAAACCTAGCATACCATATTGTTAGTTAGCTAGACACACACAAATGGATTTCATAAACGCATCTGACGCAGTTCTGTGTATGGCTAGGATCCCGTACGGGATCCTAGCCCTACACAGAACCACGTCAGATGCGTTTATGAAATCCATTTGTGTGTGTCTAGCTAACTAACAATATGGTATCCTAGGTTTACACTGTTTGTGAAGTCGGGCCAAAATATCTAAAACTACAGCTCATTTTCTCACTAGAGTGAACTTATCATGCTCCATGCTGCTTTAATATCACAACTGATCAAGTCATTTTTCTCAGTGCCCCTCCATATTATTCTTAATAGCTAAAACTGCAAATAATATATACAGCTCATCAGTGTTCTTGTTTGTCTCAAAAATTTCCAGTGAATGACTAAAAAGTGAACGAATATTATAGATGAATTGCATCTTTTAAGCTTTTAGGCCGCTTTCACATCAAAGTGGCACGTGGCTTGCCACGTGGCACGCCAGTTGAAAACGAACATCCGGAAATATGAAACCTTGCACACAGAAGTGGCGTGGCACGTCCCAAGTACCACGTGCGACTTGCGACGCAAGAAGTGGCATGACACATCCCATGTGCCACATGCGTCTTGCAACACAAGTCACACGTGGGACATAGGACGTGTCACGCCATTTGTGTGTGAAAGGTTTCATATATTTCCGGATGTTCATTTTCAACTGGCCTGCCATAAGGCAAGTCAAGTGCGATGTGCCACTTTGGTGTGAAAGTGGCCTTAGATCCTCAGGTAAATACCACTGAATTTTAAGTGAAGAACTATAACAGATACACTGGAGTAGGTGGGATAAGTTTCTTCAATAGTATCTTGTTTAGTGTCACAATTAGTCCCCATTTAAATGGGGTGGATACAGACACGTTGCAGGTGAGGAAGGTGTCACGGCTAGATGCCCTTCCTAACGCTCCGCGGTGGGTTCGAACCCGCATTGGTAACTTCCGGACTGGCTTGCCCTACCAATGAGCTACCGCGGCCCTCTATGCTTCTTTTAAATTCAACATAATTATCTTGGCATCCTTTAGCTGTAAAAATCTAGGTTGAAGGCCTGGTTTGCTTTAATTTTTCTTTCTTTAGTTAGTTCAGTAATGACATTTCGGTCAAGGAAGTAAGGCAAGCTGTTAAGGGTCTCTAATGAATGGCTGAGGCAAGGGATAGTGATATCAATAGAGCCCGACTATATACCCACCATATAGCCAGGGCCCCAATCCCCTTCTCTAATCACGTGGAAGGAGTGATCTCCAGGCAATGGCTGAATAATCAGGGAGACTTGTGGGAAATCACCAGACACTTAATTAATTGTCCTATTTAATTGGTAACGACATTAGAGTTACACTCATGGGCCAGGATCTAACCTTAAACCAGTATTTTACTAGCCCCAGACGCTACCACTGCGCCACAATCCTCATAAGAATGCAATATAATTGAAATAGCGAGTATAATTTACTAACCAAAGCAGTTTAGTTTCGATTCCTTGGTTCTCTCTGAATGTTTACCTACCATTAAGTCAGTTACTAATCAATTCTTCAAATATGGAGATTTTTCCCTTAAGAATAGATCTCAAAAAATCTTTGTTTGCTTTCATGGAATAAAAGAAAAAATATATTTTTAATAACTCTAAAAGCTTCAATACGTTGATTTCGTTGCTTCCATGAAATTCAGGTAAAATGTCGTGAAAAAAAACATCAACAACTAACCAACAGGTTACTGTATTACACGACCAAGTCTCTAAATTTCGTACTAATGTGTCTAAGTCCAGCTATTTCAAGACTTATGGCATAGCACTATAACGGCGATAATTCCAAATTAGATTTCATACGCTCCAAACAGAATTAGGAAAGGCCATTTGGTACCAATTAAGAAGGCATCGTCAAAATGTATCAAAGAGGTCAGTGGTACTTCCTTATCCCTATTGAGAACGCTGGGTCGACGAACCACTGCATATGTATCAGGAGTTTCTGAATTGTTCCGCTAATATTTCCAATTATTATACTTGATGAATAGAGACTGGGGTACTCAAAATTTAGTTAAAGTCAATGCCTCCAAGATACAGTTTCTGGCTATCTCTTTATCTTCTTCTCCTCCTGATAACCCTGTTGTCTTCGAAACTAACGAAATTTACCCTCTTAATTCTATCAACATTTTAGGGATCCAGATAGCCTCTAACTTGTCTGGAGGAATCACATAATCCAAATTTCTAAATCTTCATCCAAAAATTTGGGGGTTTTGTTTCGTTTTCGTCATTACTTTTCCTCTTTACAGTTACTTAAAACCTATAAGGTCTTATCCGTCCCTGCTTAGAATACTGCTCACACCTCTGGGGTGCTGCTTCTTATAATTATCTCCTTGATAGGGTTGAATCTAAGGCAGTCAGACTCATTAACGATCCTTCTCTTACATCTGATCTGGATTCTCTCTCCTTCTCTTACATCTGATCTGGATTCTCTCTCTCTTTGCCGTAAGGTATCTTCCTTTTCTCTTTTCTATTGCTACTACTTCCATCGCTGCTCTAATGAGTTGGTGAGTTGCATCCCTCCCCCACTGCCGAGGCCGCGTAACACTCGCCAAGCGGCCTCATCTTACAGGTACTGTGTGGAGATTTGTAGTTCGTGGATTGGTCGGTGCAGTGACTGCTTCTTCCCATCTACCTCCAGACTCTGGAACTCTCTTCCTCCTTCTGGCTTTCCTAATTCTTATGACCTATCATCCTTCAAAAAGCGACTCTATCATCATCTCAGGGTCTAGTCCTCCATATCTCTGGGTCCTCTGTACTTTGACTGTTTTTTCTGTCTGTCGTTTTCCTTTGTGTGACATTACCTCATCTCTGCCTTGTCCTTAACCTTTTTCTTTTCCTTCATCTTGGTGTTTTCTCGTGCCCGGGCCTTTATTGATGAGGCCAGTATTTGTCTGTCCCGGGTCACACTCATATAAGAAAAAAATAAAATAAAATAAAAATATATATATATATATATATATATATATATATATATATATATATATATATATATATATATATATATATATATAGATAGTGTTATTAGCTTATGAATCTTATAAATTTTATCAATATTCTCGTGCAAATAAAATTTTACAAATAAAGGACTAATAATGATTTTCCCCCTATATATAGAGTAAATTTTACTTACAACCTACACACTGGGCTTATTTACGATTCTATTTTTTTAAATATACAGTCCACTTTGTTACTGTAAATTATTTAAATAAATTAACCTTTTGGTAAGAATTATCGCTGGTTTTTGGAAGGGGTAGATCAATGGTAGAGCGAGTGAGTCGGGATGCGATTGACGCAGGTTCATTCACCGCGGGCTGTTAGGAATGGCATCCAGCCTTAATTCCCCAGCTCCAACATGACTATGTCAGCCCCCATTCGAATGGGGGTGCATTATAAAACAAGTAGTATATAAAATAAAAATAAAAAAATATTTTTTTTCGCACTTCCGACGAATACAATGAGAAAACGAGACACTGTAAGAATACATAATATAAAAAAAAATATTTTTTCAATTCTCAATAAATTTTTTAATTCGGGTGAACTAACCTAACCACACCTAACCTGATATCAACATAAATTTCGTAATGTTGTTGTTTAAATGGGGAATGTTAGCATAAACATATACAAACATATATATATATATATATATATATATATATATATATATATATATATATATATATATATATATATATATATATATATATATTACAAAAATGGAGATATATAAGTTACGAGGAGACAATATAAGGGGAACAACAGGAATGAAATCCAGTTTTAATTCATCTCCAACATGCCTGTATATACCCCCATCGTGGAGATTAACAGTGACACACACAAAACGGCATATAATAAATAATCTCTTATTGCCTACAAACTGGTTATAACCAGCGAGAGAGAGAGAGAGTAAAGAGTTAAATAAACAGTACATTTATAATATAATAAAATCTTAAATTTAAAAATAATAAAATCATAAAATTATAATATAATGAATTTAAATACTTACTTTTCATTCGATCGTCATCTTTATCGCTCTCGAGAACGATCCCGGACAAACTTTCTGAAAAAAAAAATTAAAAAACATTAATTTACTATGTCACGTCTATCAAAATTGTGGTTTATAAGTTCACATGTAATTTTTTCTTTATCTGCAGGTATTTCCAATGTTTATATGGGGTCTATGCATCTCAATAGGCTCTTGGAGATGGGTGTTGGTTTAGGCTGAAAGTGTTAGGATCGGATAATGCCCTTCTGGACTCCAACCCTCCACTGATCAGGGCTTGGGACAGGCAATGAGCTGAGACGGATTGCTCTCCCACCGGCTAGATTACGAACGCATATATATTCCTTAATGGGATCAGATGTAGAGTTCGGAGAGAGAGAGAGAGAGAGAGAGAGAGAGAGAGAGAGAGAGAGAGAGAGAGAGAGAGAGAGAGAGAGAGAGAGAGAGAGAGAGAGAGAGAGAGAGAGAGAGAGAGTGTGTTTGAAGCAGAGGCTGTACTTTTAACAATTAGAAAATATAAATTCTTTTACATTGATTTCAAAATACAGTTTCCTTAATAAGGTAGAGAGAGCTTTCTTACATATATTAAATATAACAAAGATAAAATTTTGTCATAAAAACTAATGTATGTATGTGTTTACCTAATTGTGATTACTTACTTGTGGTTACGGGAAAGAAACCCAAGCTCGTAGCTTCCCGTCTCCTTAAAACTATGGATTGAGTTAGCATTAACTACCTCCTCACTTAGCGAATTCCAATTATCAACTACTCTTACATTAAAAAAAAATACTTCCTTACATCCTACAAAGAAGTTTTCTTACGGAGCTTCAAACTATGACTTCTAGTTCTAGTGCCAGTCATAACAAAATATCGATCCCTATCCACTCTGTCATAACCATGAAGGAATTTAAACACCGTCACCATATCCCCCCTCATTCTTCTAGCTTCGAGTGATAGTAAGTCTAATTTCTACTCATCATAACTGAGATTGCGTATTTCTAGCACCAGCATCGTGGCATGGCTTTTGAACTTTTTCCAGCTTAACTACATGCTTTTTAAAGTGTGGATTCCAAAAGGAGGCTGCATATTCAAGCTATGGCCTCATATAGGTTACATAAATATTTATGGACATTTTCTTGTCCATGTGCCTGAACGCTACCCTTACATTTACCAGGAAAGCATATGCTGCCCTTATTATGCCATTTATATGCATTTCTGGAGACAAATCTGCCAGTATGTATACTCCTAGATCTCTCTCATTCTCTGTCTCTTGAAGTTCTGCTCCTGCCATTGAGTAGTCAAGTTCGGGCCTTCTTGTACTGGTATCCATTCTCATTATCTTACATTTTGAAGTATTGAATTTCATTACCCACTTTTCTGACCACTCATGCAGATTATTTAGATCTTCCTAAAGTTTTCTACCATTGTTCTCGTTGCTTACTTTCTTCACAATCTTTGCATCATCTGCAAACATATTCATGAACAAAAGTGGACCTAAAACTGAACCCTGTGGAACTCCACTACTAACTCTTCTCCATTCAGACACTGAGTTTCGTACTCTAACCTTCTGTTCCCTTCCTTCTAAGTAACTTTTTATCCATTCCAAGACATTTCCACCTATCCTCTCCATTGCTTGCAGCTTCTTAATAAGTCTCCCATATGGGAACGTGTAAAATGCTTTCTGGAAGTCTAGGAATAGGCAATCTGCCCAGCCCTTCTATCCTTTGAGATTCGGCTTAAATCATCATAAAATTCTAAGAAGTTTGTTACTGTGGATCTACCTTCTCTGAAGCCATGTAGTCTCACTGACAAAAAGTTGAAGGATTCCAAGTGAAGAGAGATGTGTTTCCTTGGTAATTTCTCCATAACCTTGCAAACTATGCTGGTCAAGAAAACAGGTCTATAGTTTAGAGCCGAATCCCTCCTTCCCTTTTTGAAGATAGGTACCACGTTCGCTTAAATTCCAGCATCTTGGAATCTCTCCTGATTCAAGTGACTTCCCATGTATGATACTTAGTGCCGCTGATACTGATTTAGCGTATTTCTTAAGTACATAAGGAGATATATCATCAGGACCTGTAGCTTTATGGGCATCTAACTCCATCAGCACTTTGCATACTTCTGTGGCTGAAAAGATGATGTTCTCTAATACCGGCGCATGAGCTCCTGTCTCTGCAATATGAGGGGGTGGGGGTATTTTCTACTGTAAATACTGACAGAAACTTCTTGCTCAATCCGTCTCAGTGATACTTCCATCTGAGGTCTTCAGAATTAAAACCTGTTCTTTTACCTTCAGTTTTCCTCTGATAAAGCTGTGGAAAAGTTTGGGATTTTCTTTAGCCTTCCCGGTAATAGCTCATTCATATTCTTTCTCTGCCTCTCTTCTTTATTTAGGTAATCATTTCTTGCTATTTTATAAGTCTCCAGGCATTTATGTTTTTTCTCCCCTTATACGTTTTCCAGTATTTGTCTCTCCACTCCTAAGCTCTCTTAAACTCATTACTGAATCATTTCTTTCTGGCATGAATAACTCCTATTATAGTGGAAGGTATGCAACAATCTACTATCTTCCCATATTCCTCACAAAAGATGTCATACATATCCGCTACAGATTAGTTGCTAAATAAGTCCCCTAGTCAATAACTGCAAAAAGCTCATTAATATTGATGTAATCTCCTTTTGGATAGTTCCTCCTCGTGTCCTCAGTGCCTCTACTCTCAGGCAGAACATCTTCCATGATATACTCCATCAGCAACACACAGTGGTAACTCTTTCAAATTGGTGGTTCATACTCTATTTTTTCAATATCCAACACATTATCAGTGAATACTAGATCAAGCAATGATGGCTCATCCCCACCCCTGGCCCTCGTTGGTTCCAGTGCATGTTGGTGTAGGAGATTCCCTTGTAAGGAATCTAGGAATCTTGCCCCGAATGAGGCCTCCCCACTGTGTGGATCAAGGTTCATCCAATCTATTTCTCTATGATTAAAATCTCCCAAAATCGAAATTCTACATTTTCTCTCCTGTGCAATGTTAACAACTGAGTTTAAGACTTCAATAGTACCTATATGACTTTCCTCATAAACTTCTAGCCTATGCTGGTTCCTTGGTGGGTTATATACAACAGTTATTATAATGCTCTCTGACCCAGTCTGTATGCGAGCAACAAAATTCTTTTTTGAACTCACTTTCTATGGCAAAGTTTATTTCTTCAACCTGATATCTTTCACTTATGGGCGGTGCTATCCCTTCACCAGTCCTCTCAGATCTTTCATCCCTTAATATTCAGAAGCCCTTAGGAAACTCTGTGACACTATTTATGTCCTTACTTTACTTAGTCTCTGTAACCGCTACTATATCTGCCTTACTGTTGTGAATCCTATCCTTTAATTCTACTGCCTTACCAGCTATTCCAGCAGTATGTGTACAGCAATCATAATGTATGTATGTATAGATGTATGTACGTATGTATGCATGTATGTACCTAGATAGATATACAAATGGAATGACGGATATATAATTAGACAGATAGATAGATAGATAGATAGATAAAACAATAATACACAAATAATAATATTATTAAATTATATCAATGGAGAGCTTCTGAATTCTCACTCAGATAGCGAGCTCAACTCCACAGCTCAAGAACCTTTTCTATGCCAGAGCCACATGCCGATAAGAAGATAGGCTCAGTAAGTAAACTATTAGATGAATGGAGACCATGGTGGAGCAGTATCTTCACACAAATAAAATACTGAGACTTTTTCTCAAATGAGATACTCTTCTACTACTATTACTATCACTACTACTACTACTACTACTACTACTACTACTACTACTACTACTACTACTACTACTACTACTACTACTACTACTAATAATAATAATAATAATAATAATGGGGAACAGAAAGACCATATATATATATATATATATATATATATATATATATATATATATATATATATATATATATATATATATATATATATATATACATATATATATATATGCATGTGTGTACAAATAAACCATGACATTAAGGTAGTTTCTCTTGTCTAAGGTCAAGGAGAAGGACTGTCTTTGACGGGACTGAACGGGGGAGGACATGGAGGTGTGAGCCCCTCCCCCAAT
>JAXCGZ010017594.1:35000-50000 GCA_037179515.1 Halocaridina rubra | reverse complement strand
CTGCGAAGAAGTTTTCTTACCAAGCTTCAAACTATGACCTCTAGTTCTAGAGCTAGCCATATCAAAATATCAATCCCTATCCCCTCTATCATAACCATGAAGGAATTTAAAGACTGTCACCATATCCCCCCTCATTCTTCTAGCTTCGAGTGATGGTAAGTCTAATTCCCTCAGCCTCTCATCATAACTGAGATTGCGTATTTCTGGCACCAGTTTCGTGGCATGTCTTTGAACTTTTTCAAGCTTAGCTATGTGCTTTTTCAAGTGCGGATTCCAAAAGGGGGCTGCATATTCCAGTTTTGGCCTCACATAGGTTACATAAATATTTCTGAACATTTCCTTGTCCATGTGCCTGAAGGCTACCCTTACATTTGATAAGAATGCATATGCTGCCCTTACTATGCCATTTATATGTATTTCTGGAGACAAATCTGCCAGTATGTTTACTCCTAGATCTCTCTCATTTTCTGTCTCTTGAAGTTGTACTCCAGCCACCGAGTAGTCAAGCTTGGGCCTTCTTGCACTTGTACCCATTCTCATTACCTTACATTTTGAAGTATTGAATTTCATTAGCCACTTTTCTGACCACCCAAGCATATTATTTAGATCCTCCTGAAGTTCTCTACCATTGTTCTCGTTTTTTACTTTCTTCACAATCTTTGCATCATCTGCAAACATATTCATGAATGAATTTACAGACTCTGGTAGGTCATTTACATATACAAGGAACAAAAGTGGCCCTAAAACTGAACCCTGTGGAACTCCACTACTAACTCTTCTCCATTCAGACACTGAGTGTCTTACTCTAACCCTCTGTTCCCTTCCTTCTAAGTAAGTTTTTATCCATTCCAAAACTTTTCCACCTATTCTAGCCATCGATTGCAGCTTCCTAATAAGTCTCCCATGTGGAACAGTGTCAAACGCTTTCTGGAAGTCTAGGAATATGCAATCTGCCCAGCCCTCTCTTTCCTGTAAGATTTGGCTTACCTCATCATAAAATTCTAATAAGTTTGTTACTGTTGATCTACCTTCTCTGAAGCCATGTTGCCTCACTGACAAAAAGTTGAAGGATTCCACGTGAAGAGAGATATGTTTCCTTTGTAGTTTCTCCATAAGTTTGCAAACTATGCTGGTCAAGGAAACTGGTCTATAGTTCAGAGCCGTATCCCTCCTTTCCTTTTTGAAGATAGGTATCACATTTGCTTGTTTCCAGCATCTTGGAATCTCCCCCGACTCCAGTGACTCCTTAAATATGATGCTTAGTGCCACTGATATTGTGTTTGCGCATTTTTTAAGCACATGAGGGGATATGTCATCAGGACCTGTAGCTTTATGAACATCTAAATCCATCAGCGCTTTGCATACCTCTGTGGCTGTAAGGTTGATGTTCTCTAATACCGGCCCTTGAGCTTCTATCACTGCAATCTGAGGGGGTGGGGTATTTTCTACTGTAAATACTGACTGAAACTCCTTGTTCAATTCTTTGCAGATCTCTTCGTCCGTCTCAGTGATGCTTCCATCCGCTCTCTTTAGCCTTAAAACCTGTTCTTTTACCTTCAGTTTTCCTCTGATAAAGCTGTGGAAAAGCTTGGGATTTTCTTTAGCCTTCCTGGTGATGTCCCTCTCATAGTCTCTCTCTGCCTCTCTCCTTTTACTTAGGTAGTCATTTCTTGCTCTTTTGTAGGTTTGCCAGGCATTTATGTTTTTTCTCCTCCTATACCTTTTCCAGCATTTGTCTCTCCACTCCTTAGCTCTTTAACACCCATTATCGAACCATTTCTCTCTGGCATGAATTACACCTACTTTGGTGACAGGTATACAGCAATCTACTATCTTCCCATATTTCTCACAAAAGATATCATACATTTCTTGTACAGATTTGTTGTAAAATAAGGTTCTCCAGTCAATAACTGCAAAAAGCTCATTCATTTTGATGTAATCTCCTTTCGGATAGTTCCTCCTCATGTCCTCAGTGCCTCTACTATCAGGAAGAATATCTCCAATGATATACTCCATCAACAACACACAGTGGTCACTCTTTCCAATTGGTGGTTCATACTCAATTTTTTCAATATCCAACACATTATCTGTGAACACTAGATCAAGTAGTGATGGCTCATCTCCACCCCTGACCCTTGTTGGTTCCATTACATGTTGGTGTAGGAAATTCCCTTGTACGCAATCTAGGAATCTTCCCCGAATGAGTCCTCACCACTGTGTGGGTCAAGATTTATCCAATCTATCTCTTTATGATTAAAGTCTCCCATAATCAAAATCCTACATTTTTTTTTCCCGTGCCATGTTAACAACTGAGTTTATGACTTCAATAGTACCTATATGACTTTCCTCATAAACTTCAAGCCTATTTTGGTTCCTTGGTGGGTTGTATACAACAGTTATTATAATGCTCTCTGACCCAGTATTTATGCGAGCAACAAGAAATTCTTTGAACTCACTTTCTATAGCCAAGTTTATTTCTTCAACTTGAATCCTTTCACTTATGAGCAGTGCTATCCCTCCACCAGTCCTCTCAGATCTTTCAACCCTTAGTATTCTGAAACCCTTAGGAAAAACTGTGACACTATTTATGTCCTCACTCAACTTAGTCTCTGTAATTGCTACTATATCTGCCTTACTGTTGTGAATCCTATCTTTTAATTCTACTGCCTTACCAGCTAATCCATCAGCATTTGTGTATAACAATCTTAATGAGGCCCCATCCCCTGATCTTCTATCATTATCTTCTTTATCTCCCCTTTGTCTGGAAGAACTCTGTAATGAAAATTTTTCTTCTCTTCTTCATTTCTTTCATCATTTAACCTTCTTGCCTCTTGCAACAAGTTTTTGATCTTTCCCATCTCTTCCTGTGTTCTGTATTGTCTAATGAACACTTCTTTGAATTCTTGAAGGTCTTTTAGACTTTTTTTCTCAACAATATTTCCCTACATGTTTCCCCTCTCTCAAAGGTTACTTTTGTTGGTCTCGGCTTTCCTTCCCTCGAATATTTACCTAGTTGGTGTATGTTTACAATATCCTCAGGACCACATACTACTCCAAGCTTTCTTATCAGGTCTACAACCCTAGCTTTATTTTCTTCAAGTCTCCCCTGCCATGTTGGCTCCTGGGACTCGCTTATGCCTGAGATTACCACTGTCTTCTCCTTATCAAGTGCCTGTCTGATGTGCGTGTGTGTGTGTGTGTTTGTGTATATATACATATATATATATATATATATATATATATATATATATATATATATATATATATATATATATATATATATATATATATATATATATATATATATATGTATATATATATATATATATATATATATATATATATATATATATATATATATATATATATATATATATATATATATATATATATATATTTATATATATTTATATATATTTATATATATATATATATATATATATATATATATATATATATATATATATATATATATAGGATCCTATTTTGGTTATGTAGATCATATCTATAAGATCTAATATAGTTTAGGTAATTTTCTAATAACATTAAATAAGGAAACTCTAATATAAATCTACAGTTTCCAATTAGAATTTTGAGATATATATTCAATTCAGCTTTCATATATCTACAGATAGATCCAGTTATGCTGATATGCTTCAGCCTTCTGGCCAGAGTAATGCTATTGATGCCACATTTGAAAGTGTCTTTACACTGGCTATGCTGAATAAAGATGAACCTAGCTTTGCCTCAGAGCCAATTGATGTGGATAGTGAAGAATCAAATGGTAAAATTAAAGGTTCTGTTGATTCAGGAGGGGAAAGGACAGATGAAATCAGTGGAGAAAATAGTGGAGGCTTTAATGAAATAATTCCTACAAATACAGATAAGAATTATGGTGAAGAAATTAGTACCTGTGTATAAGAAGTAGGAGAATCCAACTGCCACAAAAGTAGTGTAAAGCCTAGAGTACTTATGTATGATACTAATAATGCTGATACAGCATGTGATGCTGAAGATTCCACAGAGACTAACAGTGAAACATCATCTTATATGAAGACTAAGATACGTCTAGCCACTGCTGCAAAGGAATTCAGTGAAGCTAATGAGATGGCTTCTAGAGAATCTAATAATACAGACCCTATGGAAAATTCAAAAACTGACAGAGATCACTTCATATATGCTAATGAGAAAGACTTCACAAAATATTATGATTACGACTCAGCGAATATGATTATCACTGATAGAAAGAAAACTGATAATGGAATTTCCATGTCTTACCAAAAGGATAATAAAAAATTACCTGTTTTTGAAAAGCACAAGAATCATAATAAGACTCCGATGAACGATGATAAAGGCATCGTAATATTAGAAGATACGAGAGGTTCTGAACCTAGAATCTATCTTGATAATCCAGAGGATCAAAAATCTGATGAAAACAGCTTTATAAAATTTGAGGATAAAATATCGAAAACACACTCAGAAAACCCTATTGTATATGAAGAAAATGTTTCAGTTAGTCTGGTTAATCGAGATATTGCCGAAACTCATAGTGGACATCTTGTAATGTCTGATGAAAAAATACTTTTTAAGACTGATAATAAACATGTTGCTCACACTTTTGAGGAAAATGTGGCATATGCCGATGTTAGGCATGCCATTTCAAATGCTGCAATGTCTGCTAAGAAAACTAGTGTTGAGGAAATTGATGCATCTGATATAGAATTTGCTAAACTGCATATAAGTACTTTAAATGATGCTAAAATAACATCTGAAACAGACGAAGACTTTGATGAATTCTGTAGTGTTGAAATAAATACTACTACAAATCCAGAGAGAGAAAATGTACACGCTACTTATCATGAGACTTTGTATGATAAAGATACATCTCCAAATGAATCAGAGGAGGAGAGTCTAAGTCACTCTGAGGAAACCCCTGTTCAAGGTGCACAATCAGTTAAATCAGAGCTTTATAATACAAACTCACTGAACTTAAATATAAGCCTTGAAAAACGGTACTCTGAATCAGATATTGTAGGTGACAATGACAACACTCAAGAAGAAACAAGTATCGCTGATTCTGCATTTTCTTCATGGCATCTATCTTCGAATCTGGCTCAAGAAAGTCCAACAAATAATAATTTAAAACTTTCTAATCATGAAAATGATGTATTAAGCGAGATATGCAAAGGTTTTCCTCATAGTACTCATAAAAGCAATGTATTAAGCGAGTCTTACAAAGGCTTATCGCTTACTACTGATAACAAAGATGCAGAAGCAGAAGTCTGTTCCGAAAATTACACAGTGTCTTGCACTGGTAAAGATTATGATATCTCTGGGAGATTAGGAGAATCTATTTTATCACAATCTCACTCATCGTCTTGTAATATCTTATCAGGGAGAGTAGATCTTACATCTTATGTTCAACAATCAGTAGAAAATTATAAAAAGAATAATGAATCGGTTACTGTTGGCTCTGAATCATCTTCAACAGATGAAACAGGAACTATGGGTCAACTAAAGAGTGATAAAGGTGAAAGCAATTCGGGTTTAACTTATCCACACTCTACAAACTTTATAAATAGCGTGGATATAACAAAGCAGGAAAACGGTACAAACAGAAAAGAATCCTCTCAAGCTTATGATACTATTGAAGAGAATATTATTAACCCTGTTTCACACTATGTAGTCGATTCTGATATATCTTCATCAGATATACCAGTATCAAATGAGCAACTGGCGAGTAATATTGATGAAAATAAATCAAATTTATCACAGCTGTTTTCTACAATCTCAGAGTATGAAGGCAAAAATAGCGCGAATATGGCAAAAGGGGAAAAGAGTACAATTACAGATGACCCATCTCAAGATGATCACATTATTAATGAAAATAATACTGTCCCAGCTTTACAAAGTACAGGTGAAACATTTGCAAATAATAATGCTCATTTTCCATTATATTCAGCTTATAGGATAAATATTCTTGGATTTGACACTTCACAGATAAAAACAGAAATCAAAGACTTTGAGGAAACAAAAGGTAATTTGCTTCAAGCAGGAGCTGTTGATTTAAGTTTTGCAAAACTTCCTGAGTCTCCGTCTAGTAATGCAAATTTTTCTGAAAAAGATATAAAATCAGAGTTATTTCCTTCAAAGGTACATGACAGTAATGCTTCCTCAATTAATTCAGCGAATGGATTCATTAACCAAAGTGCTGAAGAACAAAAAGCTTCTATCGGCAATCAAATTCAGCCAATTGACACCAAACTTGAATTTCCAGTCAGTGTGGACACAAGAAATATTAATAAAGGCTTTGACAAGATCTTGAGCTTTGCAGAACCAAAAAATTCAGTCATAGAAAAGCGTTTATATGCTAATGCTGACTCTACCTATGAAACAATGCAAGATGCTACTATGCCTACAACTAAAGCAAATTGTGGAGATGACGTATGCATTGCTTTAACGGATCAAATCTCAAAGTCAAAAAACTTTATGTCAGAGGATATAACACTACAGATGAACGCAGCAGACTTCGTTGAGGATATATCTGCCGAATTAGACCTCAGTAAATCTAATATTCCTGACTTATGTTTTACCATTTCCCATACAAATGGAGAAAACTCTGATACATTATCAGCTGCCAACGTAGACATTTCAACTCAAGACTTAATATCTTGTAAATCAGTCGGAGGGGAACATAATAATACTCCAAATTTGCCTAAAGAAAGTGAGGTTCACAGCTTGGAAACAGAGAATATACAAAGTGCTATAATGCAAGAGCAAAATATATTAAAAGCAGATTTAGATCGAAGAATATCTCCAAATCCTTATCAACGGGAAAATGATGTTGTGCACAGCAGTGAATGTGAGATTTATGGAAATATTTCTGAAAATGAACAAGCTATGTCTGATTCTGAGGCAGAGTCATATGATGAAGTAAACTACACATATATTCCTGACGAATCTTGTACAGATATTACAGGAAAAGATGATCTTTCAAAGGCCAGTCATGGTGCACCAGCTCCTAATGACGATCATGAGATAAATGAAGAGAATGCTGAAAATATTCCATTTGCATATGACAATGAGGAGAACGGTGTCATTGCTAATGAGAATGTGATATCAGGAAACAAATCTAGTCAAGACAGTAGTGTGTCTTTGAACGTTGATAGAGATAGTATCCTCAGGAAAACTTTGCAATTAACTGATGACAAAGGAAACAGTGAGCTAATAAAAGATGAAGAAAAACTTCACATTGATATAGAAACTGATAATGCAAATGGCATTAATACACAATCAACAGAAGTCAAGGGTGATGCATACCATAGCAAAAATCATGGAAAAGACCTTGCCAGTGGCATTACTCCTGAGAAAAGTCGTAAAAATAGTATTATTCCTGACAGAGACCGTGCTAATAGCATTGTATACTTTGGAAATACGGTTGCCACAAAATTTGCCTTTGAAGATGCCAGCAAAGAAGGAATAGACGTCATTTGCTTCAGAAAAGTATCTGTAAATAACATTAACTGGGAGATGATAGAGTCATCTATAATGCCAGAAGAAAATATAGATCAAGAGAAACAACTAAACGTAAAGAGTAAGATAGCTAAATTTGAGGCTCTTCAGAAACAGCCTGATGCGCTCAATCCTGACGATGTATATTATCCTACGGTAAATATACATGAACCCTTAAATGCTATTGCTGACGAAGTTACAGAAGTTTCAAATCTAGAGATGTTATATGCACATAACTCAGACTTAAAAGCTATCGAAGAAGAAAATTATGCGGAACCCACCGTTATGGAATCAGCTATTATGTTGAAGTCTTCCACGGAAATTTATCATTTGGAAGATACCAGGGAAAGCATAGCAGACCTAGATGACATTGTCATATATAAAGATATTTCAGATGAAACCATTAACGATAATTATGATATTAAAATTACTGAAAATATTACTGCAAGATATAGAAAAAATAATTTTGGAAGGGTTAGTGAATCTGAAATGGCATATAGTTTGGATGAAAACGGCCTAGCTCTATCTACTACAAGTTTACACCAGGCCTACATAAAAAGAGATAAAACTACCACTGAGGAAAACAAAGACATCTACACAGACACAGCAAGTATAGCTACCAATAAGGATACTGACAAAGAATTTGCTGATGTGAAGTTAATGGATCGTAGAGCTTCGTATTTTGGTGCAAGGACAGCAGATCTTCTTGATCTGGAAGATATAGAGGTCAACACAGTCTTTGAAAATGCTCTCAATGTTGGTATAATTGAAGGCGATGCGGTAAATGTGAGAACAAATGGGATGACATCTAATGTAGCTGATGCTATTGACATAAGTTCAATGTTTGGGGATATTGTTGAAATGGAAAGCATAAAGTCTGGTACACCTGATATTGACTCTTTTGAAATGAAACCCATTGACAGTGTTGATACAGATTCAGTAGAGGCATTCGATTTTCACAGAGCCAGTGAAAACGCCAACAGAATTACTGAATGTGATACAACCACAGGGAATGAGCAGAATGCTTTTGCTACCACTGATATAACGTTTGACACTAGTATACCAAGTAGTGCAGGAAGAAGTTTGGGTATATATAATGAAGCTGCTGGTGACATTAAGCAAAGTATTGGAAATACCAAGGAATATGATATTTATAGCATCGTTCCTATCGAAAATTATGCAGAAGATGAAGAAATCTATTTGTTTCCCCAAGAAACTGATTCTCTCCAAAAGAGCAGCTTCCTGGACAACACACTGTAGGGAAAGAATCTTTGCTTTCATTCTCAGTCACATCAAAAAGTTATATTAGTGTAAACCACGACCTAACCTCTGATAATATGATTGTAAACAATGATAACTTGTTATAAATAAGAGACAGACAACTATCCAGTGAATTCAGATACATATTCTATAGCAGGAGATTTTGATCAGGCATTTAAAGACAATTCTTTGATCAATACCGCTGAGGCTATCAATGTCAATAACCGAGCACACTCTGCAAAATCTGTCATAGCAACAATGGAGTACGAAACTGGTATTAATCAGGCAAAAGCTATTGACCATACCATGGAGCCAGTTTCTAAGTCCCCTAAGAGAGGAAATACTAACCAAGGTATGCCAATGTCTACAATTAATACAGTCAACTTTAATGTTCTTCAGACTAGTGGAGAGACTCCTGTTTTCTAAAGTGGAATTGCTAACAGACCAGGCGTAGAAAAATTAAATTAGCAAGAGAATGAGCTCATTATTATGACACTAGGAAAACACATCGAATACAGAGGTAATTAGCTAATAGGCTTACTAGAAACACTGAATTAGCAAGAGAATGAGCTCATTATTATGGCACTAGGAAAACACATCGAATACAGAAGTAATTAGCTAATAGGCTTACTAGACGTTTCCCAATGCTCCACTTTGGAATCTAGAAATTAAAAGAAAAATAAGAATGTCACTATAAACGCTGTAATTTTTAGCGTAAACTAGCCTCCCACCCAAGAGAGGTTAATGAAATCAATGCATCATTTTCACTTTCAAGAACCACTTTTCTCTCATTCTCAAAGGTGCCATTCTTGAAAATGTGTAACAATTCTGAGATTGAGAGCACTACTTCTGCAGCGTGATATTGAAATTAATCCACTTCAGCTACTGTCAAGTTCATAGCTTCCTTTATTGCATAAAATTATACTATTCTCATCCGGGACCACGGTGGCAGAATGGTCAGAGTGCTCGAGTCGGGAGTTGATAGACCCACGATCGATCCCATCGTGGGGCGCTAGGAAGGGCATCGAGCCTTAATTCTCTAGCCACATACTGTCTGTGTCCAACCCCATGTTGGGGGCTGATAGTGACACATAGAACTAGTATACTTTTTCTCATCCATAAGAGACCATGCTTAAAGTACCATTCCTGTGGTGAGTCATATTTTAGGATACTGATAAGAATGACCAATGCTTCATGTTTTCATTTTGTATTAATAAGAGTGAAACGTCTATTTGTTAGAACTGTAAAGAAGGACATAGTAGTGGTATCCCTCATTAGATATTTTTGTTAATTAATTAGGTTATTGAGTACACCAATGGCTGTGAGTAATTAGTGATGGAATATTACCTTTATGAGCTACTAATTACATGATGGCATGACTCTCATCCCTATGGGTATACCTTTTAGAGACCAAATACATGCACGAATAGATATATATATCACCAGTTCTGCATAAGAGTGAAAACTTAAATAATGGGTGTACCGATGCAACATGGTTTCTATATATCGCAGATAATGCCTTATCCACGATTGCCTGCGTATCCCTGAAAGCCAATTTAATTGGGCGGAGCTAGGGGACTGAGAATCCTTCTTGTATTTTTTTCTACAGAGTCAAGTTCTTAGCTTTGCTTAAGTCCACCCACCCTCCTTATAAGGGGGAGTATTAATTTTGTTTATCACACAATATAAATTAAAAATTGTGTCTAACCTCTTAAAAAGCTTGGAAACCCCAAGAAACACTCCAGCGATGCTAAATACAAGTGTATTGAGATGATTTATACACAAAATTCTTCAACTTTCCTCTGCATAGATACAAATATTCTATCAACTTCTTTTTACATAATCTAATATATTAAAGAAAATTAAACTAGCCTCTGCTGAACTACATTTAAATGGTTTGCTGCATGGACATAATGATAGCAATATTGAGTTTATTATCGAATCTTCGGCCCTCATATTATATCATTAATCATCATATTTCATATCATGCTACTTACATATTCATTATATGTAAAAGAGCGATGTAGGATGAAATAGACACAGCAATTTTTGTGGATTTTACTGTGGTCAAGTATTGCATCATTCATAGGCATAGTTTATAATCAGTATAATAAAAATAAAGTAGTGTTGTGCTTTTTTGTAATGAGTTATATATATTATTATTATTAATTCAATAAATCAATATAAACATAAATTCCTTTTAATATCCTCTGTATTAATATCATTCATTAGAGTAGATTTCTGTACGTTCGAGAATCTTGGTGCACTACCTTTGCTCATCCTAAGGCCGCTTTCACACTAAAGTGGCACGTCGCACGTGACATGCCACGTGACACACCAGTTGAAAACGAACCTCCGGAAATATATGAAACCATTCATGCAGAAATGGCATGAAAGTCCATTGTGCCATTCTGTGTAAAAAGTTTCATATATTTCCGAATGTTCACTCTCAACTGGCGTGCCACTTGGCACGCCAGTTGAAAACGAACATCCGGAAATATATAAAGCCATTCACACAGAATGTCGTGCAAGTCCCATGTGACACATCTGTGTGAAAGGTATCATATATTTCCGGATGTTCGTTTTCAACTGGCGTGCCATGTGGCATTCCATGTGCTACCTGCCACTTTAGTGTGAAAGCGGCCTAAGAGGATGCATAACAAGCAAAAGTGTTTCAATTACTTTTGATTCTCTATTCAAAATAGAACTGAAATTTCACAAACTTGGCTTCTTTACTTATCTGGAGATAAGCCTTCAAAATATATACCTAAGTTGCTTGACGAAATTTCGAAAATGTTGTCTCTTCCTGTCTTCATCAGAAAAACTATTCAAGCTTCCGAATTGCCAAAAAGTTTTTTTCAAATTAGCAAATAGGGTTTTTCCCATGTATATTAAGCTCTCACCATACGCTTGAGCATACACACAGACAAATATGCACCAATCTGTAGATATATGCTTATTTTCGAGCATTTTTGAATCTACAAATCGTATGCAATATACACAAATCCTACAAGGCGAAATACCCTCACCTTCGAAAAACCTGTTTAGTCTGTAGACGAACAAGCAAGCTGTACTTCCAAAATGTAGAGTTGACCTTATTTGAACTAAAATTATACACAGTATGTATTGCACAATATAAAAGTTTTGCTTTGAAAGTGGAATATGTGTTTTCTGAGGAGATTCAAAAATCTCTTTATTTTAAGTGTGTCTGAGCACATGTTTGTCACCTAGAGAATAAAGCATATGCTTAGATTCGTACTCGAGACTTGGCCACTTCCATTAAGTCAGACTGAGGACGTTAATAGTAACCAAGGTGAGATTAATTCATTATAACATGTACAAAGAAGAGAAAAGAATCCGGACATGCAGAGTTTGCCAAGTCCTCTTAGGAGTGGTGCATCTCTCTCTCTCTCTCTCTCTCTCTCTCTCTCTCTCTCTCTCTCTCTCTCTCTCTATATATATATATATATATATATATATATATATATATATATATATATATATATATATATATATATATATATATATATATATATATATATGTATATATATATATATATATATATATATATATATATATATATATATTTATCTATCTATCTATCTATCTATATATATATATATATATATATATATATATATATATATATATATATATATATATATATATATATATATATATATATATATATATATATATATATATATATATGTATGTCTGTCTGTCTATCTATTTATCTACCTATTTATCTATCTATCTATCTATCTATCTCTTTCATATAATAAGTTATATCTACGTGATGGTTTAGAATTTAATTGGGGTGTGTGGTTTCAGGAAATCCTTAGCTTTGGTTCTAAGTTCTTGACAACCCATATACCTAATCTTGGTTCTTATTTGTTTCCCTGTTACGTTTCAGTTTTAAGAAGGAAAGTCTATAGTTTGCTTCTTCTCAATGACCTCAGCATTCTCTCTCTCTCTCTCTCTCTCTCTCTCTCTCTCTCTCTCTCTCTCTCTCTCTCTCTCTCTCTCTCTCTCTCTCTCTCTCTCTCTCTCTCTCTAACACCCACCTTTGCTTCGACAATTGCTTATTTCATTAGGCATGGATATTAAGAGGAAATATATTGGATCATGCAATAGTTTTATTAAATGACTATAGCAACATGAACAGAGATCACTCCAAGTATGATCACCCAAGGATGATCTTTTTTTTTTTATGATTGTGACAGAAAAAGAACCGTAACTGAAGGAAGACTTAACATCGAACTGTCCTGGACAGACCTATTTAAGTTCAAAAAACCTTCAGCTGTAGTATCGCAACAGGCGGTTGGTGCCATGAGCCAACCTACTATGCAGTAACAAACACAACAGCTAATGTACAGATATTGTACTATATTAAAGCAACTTTCGAAATAGACAGCCGATTACATAGGCAACCATGTTAAACATACACTGCAGTTGATAAAGCGATGGGTAAAAGATGTCCAAAAACTTGAGTATGTATCTGTGTGTCTATGTTTGTAGGCATTTATGTGCTTGTGCTTCTAATTGAAATAACGTAATCCAAATTCATTCTTTTTCCTCCCGTTGCCAATGACTGTATCCTCACGTCTGCAAATGTATTTGTGTGTCTATGTTTATAGGCATATATGTGTTAGTGCTTCTAACTGAAGTAACGTAATCCAATTCATTCTTTTCCTCCGTTGTCAATGACTGTATCCTCACTTCTTCAAATGAGGACTTTGTCGTAGGAATAAAAGAGTCCCTCTACCATATTTCATTTCAATGTAATCACTCTGAATTACTTTAAACTAAAGTAAGTTCATTGTTTGCAATTGAATAAGTATGAAATAACAAGAAATTCCCAATACACATGTAAAACTGACGCAAGAGCTAACATGACAGCCATATCATTTCCTTTTTATTTCACTTATTAATCTTAGAAGTTTAGTGACCTGCGTTTCATGAACTGTTTCACATCGTCATCTGTAACAGCTGCTCGTCTCTCTTGATGGCCACCTACTAGTTCCTGTAGAATCTGAAATTAGAAAACAATACATTTATTATCTTTACAGGATCAGTTTAAAACTAAAGAAGAATAAAATGTCCTGTGAAAAGCTGTCCATTGAATCAACGTTTCATGCTTATCAAAGTATGTATGACCTTTTATAAGCAGTTATAAACAAGTCAATGGTACTCGAAAAGACGAGTTCTTACAAGGATTTCTTACCTCTATAAGCCTAGCTTTCAGTTCTCCTGTGAGCATCTTCCCAGAGGAATACTGGACTCGAATTTTTTCCAGTTCTTCATCGTCTTCCAAGAAGAAGCTCAGATACATGTACGATACATCTATTTCACAGTCACCGCCTTTCTCGCGATGCTCTTCCTCTGTATCTTTTCCACCGGAAAAGGCGTATTTGTTGATCTATTCCAGTAGAGAAAATGAACATCAATTAAGAGTGTTACGAGGAACTTATACAATTATAACAAAAGTGGCAGTACTGATCATGATCTTGATAATAAGTACCTCTATATATATTCATATCACAGGAGAACAGAAAACAAAAAGACGTATATCAACCTTTTTCGTTATTTGCTTTGGTGTGTCAGTAAGGAATATAGAAGAGTTTTCATCTGAGGCGCTCATTTTGCTATTGGCACCTTGCAGTGCCGGGAAGAATGTAGAATGGATCAAAGCTGGTTTTAAGAATCCTAGTTTTGGTGCTACGTCTCGCGTCATTCGGAAGTACGGATCCTGGTAGAAATAAATGTCAAAATATAGTTCTCTTTATAAATATCGAGTTGAACGATAATATATGAATTATTTAACATTTTTGAGATATATGTGTAGAGAAGAATATTGATTCCAAAAATTTAGAGAAAATTTTCTTGTTTACTATGAAGCCTTCTATATCCGCTTTTTTTTTTATTTAACTTTGTATGAATGAATAACATCAGCTACTAATTATGAGCATATTTTGTATTTCTCTAAGTATTATAAAATTATGAAGAAATATAAGATAATATATAGCTCGTTACCTGATCAATAGCACAAGGTATAAGACAAGGGACATCTTTCTTGTCTCCAAAAATAAATGGGAAACTGGATGAAAAACTTGGAACAGCTTGAATTGCTGGGAACATGATCTTGCCAATGTTAGACGACTCGTCAAAACCAAATATGCCTTTTACTTGATTAAAAGTAACATGTTTTTGTACTCGTAGAACAT
>JAXCGZ010017594.1:22500-27500 GCA_037179515.1 Halocaridina rubra | reverse complement strand
TCTGCTCAGATAATTATGTGAAATTGTATGTCTTAAGTTATCAGATTATATAGTACTGCCCCCCCCCCTTTTTTTTGTAAAATAATGATAGTTAACATATATGACTCAAAAATTTTTAATGCTTTGTCTGAAATATGATATTTCAGGGTGGTAGTGTTGAGTATCGTATAAAAGTACTGTATATAAGAAGTACTCTATAACTGCAACATAGCCCACGTGGTGTCTGGGGAGTCAAGTGGTGTAACTGATATTTCTCAATGGTGTGTTTCCTGGGCAGGATGTGTGTTTACAGAGAAATGACAAAGAGATATATGGTTCAACCCTTAGGCCTCTAACACATAGGCACCAGTTGCCGACAGAGGTCAAAATTGTCACAAAGTTCAACTCATTCCCACGTGAACAGAAAAATAATATCTACATGTACGTATGTATGTGCACCTGTGAAAATACACATATAGGCCCTCCTTGTGTCTGATTGGCATTCTTGATAGCCATGCCCTAAAACTACACAAAATGGAGGGCACTCCCGTTTCTGTAGAAGCCTATTGGCCAGACGGTCCAAGCCTACCACGCCCTGCCATCATAGGCATACAAGAAAGTAAAAAGCAGTTAGAGTTGGAGAGTCAGTTAGAATATTCCCAGGGCACAATTAAGATCTTAGAATTTTACCTTAAGGGGACGGGGAGCTTGGAGGTGTAGAATAAGAGTAGAACTAAATAAACAAATATAAACTAGACGATGCATATCTGTTATCACCCACCACGCTGCCATATTAAATTATTAAGAACAATAATACGACATTGGTGATACTCTGGTGAGATATAACTCTACGAATTCAAGACTACGAATATCCACTATCTAATCCGTGTTACGTAAGTTTTCCTTCTCTTTCTTTGATTGCCAGTGAATAAAAAGGTACCTCTCTCTCTCTCTCTCTCTCTCTCTCTCTCTCTCTCTCTCTCTCTCTCTCTCTCTCCTCTCTCTCTCTCTCTCTCTCTCTCTCTCTCTCTTACGTAAATGATAGAACATAGTTCTCATCGAAGAAAACGAACATTGATAAATAGCGGGGGACTATTTGAAATTTGAAATTTGAAATTCCATAATATGTTCATTCTTAAAGCACCCAGTTTGTAATAATTTTCGGCAAATCTTCTTGATAAAGAGCGATCGAAAATAGGATATTAATAACAATATATTTAGATTGAGCTGTTCTAGCATTGCCATTTCATCATTATTATTATTATTATTATTATTATATATTATTATTATTATTATTAATATTATTATTATTATTGCTTTTTACTGTTGTTGTTGTTGATATTGCCCTAAAGTCTGCTTATGTTTAGGGCATAAAAGGCATGGAGATCAGGTAAAGATAGCGACTCCCAGTATATTGAATAACCCCGCACATTGTTATGTTGCGTTAGGTAAGGTTAAGTTAGATTAGTTTAGGCCAGTCTCAAACATAATCAAACCAAACAATTTACCGGGTTATTTAATGAGCTGGGAGTCGTTATCTTTGCTTGATCCACGTATGGAGATATTGTGTAGTTACTCATAATTTAATCTATATATAAGAGGGTTCATTAAGATACTGGATGATGAACAAGCATAGAAACAAACAAACATGGAGACGGCCACTTGATGAATCCTGGTCAAATGACGTCATAGGCGTGGCCGATGGGGGTGGGGGAAATTCACTTAAACTCTCACATTCCTTGGGTAAAGTTAACACTTTTAAAGATAACTTGCTTGCATATTTTTAGATTGCTTAGAAAACTATGTGATGTTATCGTATATATTTTGATGTTATTATTATATTAATATCAAATGTGTTTCACAAGTTAATAAATTTGGCCAAGTACATTTTCTTCTTTATATATAGAAGGACCTATGGTTCCATCAATATTATTCAGCATGAATTGGTAACTCTCTCTTTAGGATAGCTCACTGTAACGAAATTATATGACACAGTGGAACACTATTATTTTCATGCACTACTGTTGAACAAGTAATACATTTTCGTTAGAATGTTGCTGTAAATGTTTTGATTATAAAAATCTCAAAAGTCTATAAAACACTTGTCAGTTGTGCATTTAACTGTGATATGTATTCTAAAAAATAACTTACTCATTCCAACCACTCAAAATCTCAGTAATTTAATTTATTTGAGGAATGAATGAAAAATAAGATCAATTGTGAGTAGCCATTAATTATTTTGTCTTGTAGAGAGTTCAGTTTAAATGCTAAAATATAGCAAATTTGGCTAAATCATAAGAAAATGAACATAGAAAATATATTTTACGTTCTGACCACCATAGCGCTGCTATCGCATGAGACTCGAATTTATTTTCTCAGTGAGCAAGTTTTCCCACCTTCTGCGGGGTTGTTGGGTTGGGGGGTTAGCCAAGGCTTTAGCCAACGGGAGCATTGCCACGTCAGTACTGAAACTGCCATTCGTTGAAAATGTTCACATTCACTGTTTTGAGCTCATGATGAATACCCGTTAAACAGCATTTGATAGTGGATTTATAAAGTGGTAAATAACGACTTAGCCATCACTAATTATGTAGTGAAAAAACATACATGTATGAATTCTCATATACACAATTATATCCCCTCATAAAAATGTCTATAAATAACAATAATTCGGACAAAGTGGTGGGGTTTCATACTTCACAGTATGTCTGCAGCAGGAGGAGTAGCGTCTCTTGTTAGTTGTTAGTTCTTTAGGAGGGTTTTCTCTTTTTATTAGGGCCTTCCTATGAACATAACTGCATTCATTTAGGGGTGAGAAAATGGGTCGAGAGATCGATTAATAAGAAATGCTTATAAAGAACCTTATTGCGAAGGGGCTGACAACACAAAAACAAACAAAAGTCATTTCAAAGTCCGAGTTTGGGCTGTGCGAGGGCTAAATTTTAATATAATTTTAAAATTTAATTCCCATCATGTATGGCTTCTTCGAGAAGGATCCATCCAATGACCTTGAGCTTGTATGCATTGGAACCTGGAGTAAATTATTCGTATATTCGGTCTGTATGAGCAGTGTCGAGCATAATTTTGCGTGTGATTTTTGAGTAAATATGGCTGAGATTAATCGAAATTGAGTGAAAGGATGGGTTGTATGGCTAATTTCGTAATAGCCTCGTGCAGGGCCTTTCTTCTAGCCTCTCACGAAGTCCTTGTGAGGATTTGCGATAGCAGCGCCACGGTGGCCAGTATAATATATATATATATATATATATATATATATATATATATATATATATATATATATATATATATATATATATATATATATATATATATATATTTATATATATATAATATATATATATATATATATATATATATATATATATATATATATATATATATATATATATATATATATATATATATATATATATATATATATATATATATATATATATATATATATATATATATATATATATATATATATATATATATATATATATATATATATATATATATATATATGAAGTATCCGTTGGGTAAGCTCAATTTAATACTAGCCATTCTTAACTTTAATTTGTAGACATGAGTTTCATCGTAAAACAACTCCAGCCCCTGTAATATGTCAAGCATTCCAAGATACTGATAGCATATTGGTAGTTAAGTTCCTTAGATGTTCTGTATCATGACTAATGGGTCTAGGTTGACCCTCTTTTGCTTAGATTTTTTTTTTTTTTTAAGGCCTTAACGCTTGCCAACAATAGGTCATTCTGAGTAGTTAATTTAACAGTACGTTTCATTGTTTTCCAGTAATTTTCAAGAATTAATGTCCAGTTTATCCCATGATGTGATTTTTTTTAATATAAATTTTGTAAAAGTAATGCCCACGGGTATTTGGCGAGTACCGAAGTAGTATTTGAGCATGGCCACTGCGGCGCCACCGTCGTCTCGAAGAAGAGAAAATGGTCACACGAGGTATTGATCCATGGTGGCTCCCTTGGGTCTCAAGGGGGTTGGTCTTGGGAGGTGTTCTTGGGGCTGAGGGGGTTCTTTTGGGGGGTTAATTTCTCCATCGCAATAGCTATCGGGAAGTTTGCCACGTCAGTCCTCCTACTGCCATTCGTTTCATATGTTCATCTGATTCACTGTTTGATCATATGATGAATTCCCGTCTAACAGCATTTTGATAGTGGATTTTATTTATGCAAGTGGTAAATAACGCCTTTTAGTCAGCTTCTACCATGTAGTGGAAAGATGTTTGTATATATGATATCCTTCACACTATTATTTTACTCATTATTCCCATGCCACCCAAAACAATCTATAATCAGACAAAAGAAGTGAAATTGCACCATAATGCGCCACACATGTTGGAATATTAGGAGGGTATTTCTATTATAATTTTAGGGCCGTCCTAATGAGACATTTGACTATATATATATATATATATATATATATATATATATATATATATATATATATATATATATATATATATATATATATATATATATATATATATATATATATATATATATATATATATATATATATATATATATATATATATATATATATATATATATATATATATATATATATATATATATATATATGGGGAGCAAACCGAAATAATTCGGATCATGAAAAATGGATGTTAATGCATTGCGAAATGGGTCATGTTGAAGTCGTTGGTTCCAGGCTTTGGACGGCTTGGTCCTTTTTAAAGCTGCACGGAAGCTTAACCATTAGAAATGGCCAATTTAGGAAGTAAAACAAATATAAATATGTACATTAACGTTATTTGATTAATAGTGGGTGTAAAAGGGGGGTAGTTTGTGGATATTGAGATTGAAAATCACGTAAGATTAACTAAGAATTCCTATTTACTCGGTGCTTTTAATGCTAATAACAATAATATTTATTATTATCATTACTTTTATTATTAGTGGTTTGAATAATAATAATTGTCAAACATTCCAAGTAGCCTCGCACAGGGCTGTTCATTCCGCCCCGGT
>JAXCGZ010017594.1:2500-17500 GCA_037179515.1 Halocaridina rubra | reverse complement strand
AAATGAGAAAACGGAAGCTAAGGAAATCACAAAGGAAGGAGTTACAACAAGTACTAAGGAGGAAGGCAGCAAAAAGGACAAAAAAGAGGTTGGCATTCTTGTGGCATTGCACAATAATTCAATACTTATTTTGAAATTTAGATATTTTTAAGTAGTTATAGTATTAGTGTCTGTATAGTTTAAATACTTAGATGATTAATATCGATTGTAAATATTATAGCTTGAGTATAGAGAAATGGCTTTGTTGCAAGGAAAGTGTTTGCTTAGAGTATCAAGTACTGTAAATAATGTATACAGTACTGTAGTTATGTACTTGTACTCTCTTTAGGTTTTCTGTTTTATTACATATAAAGATAAGCATATTATGAAAAATATTTTCCATGATAACTAAAGGACTGTAGAGAATTTGATAATTATATCACTTACTTTATTGATCATAATGTCTTGTTTCATGTTTAGTCAAAAGAAGAAAAGAAGAGAAAGCATCGTGATGATGATGAGGAGAAGGAGAGGAAGAAAAAGAAAAAGAAAAGAAAACACGCCAGCAGTGACGAGGAGGAGAATGAAATTGTTGCTGGACCTCCCAAGGTATTTAGTTATGTCATTTCATGCCAACCGATAAAAAATAAAAATGTGTGCAATATTTACAAGAAGCAGGAAAAAAGCTTGCATGTTGCACATTGTATGACAGAGTAGTTTATTAGATTGTTTTTGAATTCTGTGTAGTATGTTAGATTTTTTTTTTTTTTTTACCCATTTGAGATCTGTCTGATACAAACAAATATTTGTAAATAAAAGCAAAGTGTGGGTGTTCTGCATAGAATGCATGGAGTGATATTATTTAGTATCAAGAATTCTTGCCCACCTACTCTGTGGGTGACCATGCATGGTGGTGGAAAGATATTGTAGCTACCTTTTATCGCCAGGAAGCTAAGAGGGGTGATTGAGGTATGTTTGGCATGTGGTGAATGTGTGTTCTTTGGCTCTGCTAACCCCCTTTCGAGGGGGATTGCATCATACAGTATATGAAAAAAATCAAGAATCCATACCATATAAGACTTTTTTCTCTTTTTTTTTTAATTTCTTCAGTTTAATTGCATCATTTACTCTGACTTTTGTGGATTAATTCTTTTGTCATTGATGTTTCTTATTAGATAGTTCAGGCAAAATTATTTTCCAGGCAGAGTTCATATTTTCTCTATTTTAATTTTCTTAATTGGCTGGAACGTTTGCATCACTTGTGAAGTACGTAATGAGTTGTTATATGGCAAATTTGATGTCTTTTCTACCTATATTTGGCATTTTCTTTTACAAAGTAATATGATATACTGTACTTAATAGAGTTTTATTTTCAGTTTCATCATCGTAGAGGAGGTATTCCTCATCCCTATGGTGATGAGATAGGCTTTGATGCAATGCTTCAGCAGGAAATGTTCTTGCGAGGTCATTCCCCTACTCCAGGTATGGCGTATGGGATTCCAGGCCCATTTGGAGTACGCCATCCTGGCATGTTCAGAGGAGGTATGTAAAACAGCTGGTATACCTGTTTATAGTTTTAGTTTTTTGGGTAGTGCTCAGTTACATGAAATAAAGTTTGATTTTGTTTCCATGGTAGCTCAGTGGTAGAATGTGTAAATAAGAAAACGACTAATGCAGGATCAGTCCCACTGAAGGTGTTAGGCAGGGAATGCAGCCTTAATCCCTCAGCTCCAGTATGTCACTCCACCCCCAATTGAAAATGTTCTTTATTACAGTGCATACAGAGATGTGTGACTTAATCCCTTTTGCTGCATGACTGAAAAATAGATTAAAAGATTAGTCTTGAAAAGCATTGGATCTTTTCTCTTTAAATTTTATAGTTTATACAGTTTGTAATTTATGTTTTATAGATCTGAGTAGTTTTGAATAGCAGAGGCTCTTTTATATTTCTATTTTGTATTTATATTGTATATTTATATTAAAGAGTTGCTTTGAATTTGCAGAGGACCTTTTAGATTCTCAAGGTATTTTGTTCCCTTTCACAGACTATGACTCATATGACTCAGGTTCAGACTCAGAGATGCACATGGACCACAGACGACGAAGAAGACATCGAAGGTCGCGATCTCGATCTCGTTCGCCTTCTCGTAAAAATGAAGCTATTTGCTTGTACTTCATGAACGGCAGTTGCCAAAGAGTGAGTTTATATATTTATTGTTTCAGTGTATTTTTCTTTATAGTAATAGGAAAAATAAAATTCAACTAATATCTGTTGATACATAACTGTGGTTGGTCAGAAAAGAATTATAAACACTTATAAAATTAAAGAGTAAAAAATCGTAAAAATTAATATACTGTATTAAATCATATGAATTAAATATAAAGTAATTGAAAAGCATAAAAATTTAAAAAGATATTATGTAAATATATTTTAACATTTATTATTATGTGACTTGCACTTTATATATTGTTTCTATATGATTTTTTTTTTTTATGCACTGTACAATTTTATAGTACAGTACATATTGTGTTTAATCTTTAAGCTTTGGTATGATTCTGTTACATTAATTTTTGTATTTCAACATTTAGTTTTATATAAATTTTCACATTTCTATTGTTTTGTATGTACTCTATAAATGTGCAGTAGTTACACTATGCACGACATTTTTAATATTTTTGCCTTTAAGTAATTTTATGCATATTTTATATATACTAGCATTTAGTTTATGTAGTATTAATTTTTATTTTATTGTTCTTTAGGTGATTTTTAATGTACTGTAAAAATGCTAAAGCTATCAAATGATTTCATGCATTATTTTATATATTTTAACATTTTTTTTTGTTATTTGTAATTTTTTTTATGTATTTTTATTATTTTAATGGGCTTTTAACATTTTTATTTTTGTTACTGATGTAAAATTGCTGAAACTGACATGTCCAATTTAATTTTCCCTATGACAGGTAGCAGCATACTCATTACACGAGTAATTATATAATTAATTATTATTCCCATATTAATCCTAACTTTACAATGGCATTAGTAAAGGAATTTCCAATAATGAGTTGAGTGATTATAGTAGCAAGTTTTTTGTGTATTGATTAATGATTTTCATATGATGAAGCTCTTTATCTTGCACAGGAATTTTTACTTGTATAGAGGTAATGTGAAGGGTGTCTTTTTAATTGGGTCATACAATTAAAGGCCATTTATTGTCTTATAGTGTAAGGGTAATTAGTTCTTCAAAGTATATTGACAAAATGCTTAATATTGATGTTTTTGCGGTTGCAGGGAAAGTCGTGTTCGTATTCTCATGACATTCAGCCTCAACGCAAGATGGAGTTATGTAAATTTTACATGATGGACTGTTGTGCCAAAAGAGAAAAGTGTCTGTATATGCATAAGGATTTTCCTTGTAAGAATTATCACACGGGCATCAAGTGCGTGTCTGCAGACAAGTGCAAATTCAGCCATGAGACGATGTCAGAAGCAACTCGCAATATCTTGTTAAAGGTTTGTTTCTTTCTTGTCAAAGGTTGTGAGGAGTTTTTTCAATAATATGTGGCAAAATATCAAATTTGAAGCAATTTACTATGCCTACATTTGCACTGAATAGTCTGGCATATTTGTTACACATTTCTTACTATCCCTTCACTTTTGACAACTCACAATACTCTCCATCCATGTTTCTCTATGCTTTCTCGTTTTCTTGGTGCCCAGGCCCGATGAGGGCATTTTTTTGCTTGTCCCAGTGTCACACTTTAAAAAAAAATTTTCCTTCACCTGTGTTATTTTTGAATAAGGAGGATAAGGTATTGGCATCCTTCATGTGGTAGCTCTTTTAGTTCTTCAGTATTAATGAGCACACTTTTAGATGTGGAGAGTTAGTGGTGGAGGTGGGAATTTGGCTATGGACAAGGGCAAACATGCCCATGCTAATGAACTCATGTACACAAAATAAAAATAACTTTGATAGAAATATCACCTTATTCGCCTTTCCCTGTGGATGACCCAAGAATAGGGGTTGGGGGGAATTGTGCAGCCCTTTATACCCAAGGAAGTAAAAGGAGTATTCAAGATATTTTAGATTCTGGTATATTTGTGATTTGACTCGGCCATCCTTCTTACAAAGGGGTTAACAGCCATTGTGTATGTAAGTATGTATTATTCATGAATATAACTATTCTGGGAGAAAGTATTTCACTTTCGTATTCCCTCCATCTAATAGGGGTAGGGGAATGAAGGGTTAGTAATCCCATATATTTTTTTCTTTTTAGAAAAACTTCTAAAAGAGTTGAACCAGGCAGCATTTGGAAAAGTTCCGTTTTGCCATTTTTTTTTTTTCTGTTGTGGGCAACTTGCTAACTTAGCAAGATATGGCTTTGTGTTGGAAAATCACAAAATCTTAATGTTTTCGAAGATTACATCTAATTAGTTATGTTTTTTCTCTGGACAGCACATAGAATTGGCGCCTAAAGATATCTTGGGAGATTTTCCTCGCCTGACGAAAGAAGCCGCCCAGATGGTTGTGTCAATAACCGAGGCCCATCGTGGCGGCAAACCATTGGATGTGGAGAACATGCCGGGTATCATGGAACTTCGAGGGAGAAACTTTAAATGTAAGAGCAGGAATTAAATTTTGTTTTGTCCCCTCAATGTCTCTAGAAGCTATTACATGAAACATTCTTTATATTTTGCACTGAAGCATCTTTTGATTAATATGAAATTAATTTATGTATTATGCCATTATAAACTAGGACATGAAATATTTATTGTTTTGATATATATATATATATATATATATATATATATATATATATATATATATATATATATATATATATATATATATATATATATATATATATATATATATATATATATATAATTGTGCTGCTTGATTAAAAGATTGTTTACTAAGTATCTTTTATTTTGTGCAAAATATATATTTTGCATGTAATTGTGTGTTAAGATACAAAATAATCAAGAAATAAAGTAAATCCATTCATTTTATTTTATTGCAGATGTGGAAAAGGCCATAAAAAATGTCATTAAGAGACGAGAAGAACGTGCAAAAGCTGCATATGAACATGGAGACGAAATTGAAGAGGGTCCCTCGCCAGAGAAACGGGGAAGATATGCTGGAAAATCTGGCGATCGTACTCGACATCACGATGATACGAGACATGAACATAATTTACCTTATAGTATGTCACAGTTGTTTTTTATTGATACTCAATTTTTCCTTTCATTAAGTCTAAAACATCCTTGACTGATAATGAACTTTGTCTTTGAAAGAAGCACCTTGAATGATAGTTTATGTTAAGTTCTTGAAAGATATTCCATTTTAGATTTATCTACAATTTTTGTATTCTTGAAAGGGGTAGCATATTTATTTATTGTAAATTTTCATGACCTTGAAGGAAACAAGATTTTTGAATGGTTTTTAATTTATACTTATTCTCATATGACGACGCCCTGCTATAGGATGCCCATGGATAGGTTACTGAAAGAGAATAAGGCTTATATGTGTATGATGCTTTTAGAAGTATTCATGGTGTCATGTTAACATAATATCTACATACCCAGTATTGGGAATTTCTCAAGAGTTTTTTATTTTTTCATAATGTAAATTATATAACTTGACAGAACATCGTAATGAAGGTCCTCGAATTATGCCAGAGAATGTGGATAGCTTGGTCAAAGCGCTACGTAATCAGTCTTATGACAAAGGGCGAAGACAGCAGGCAGATGATTGGCACAAACTGACGGATCACAACCGAGGGGATTGGATGGGAAATCAAAGAGACAGTCCAAATTCTATGCCATGTGAGTGTCTTTTTATTTTTATTTTTAAAGGGAAATAGTTCCTCTTTGGCATTCCTTGTATGATATTGTTATTGTTCCCTAAGCTGCTTGGCTGAACAGCCCCGAGTCCCTAAGGAAGGTCACTGCCAATCCTGGTCTTTTTCACAGTGCTCTCAGGGAGTGTAAGTTGTTTTGTTGGCATATGCGATTGTATGGGGTTTTGGTCTCCCAAAATGTATTTCCTGGGTTGCTTTCAATGTCTGGCTAGAAGTCTTTGAGAAATGACTGCCATAGAGTCATTTCCATATGTAAAAAAAATTATTGTGTTCGTTGTGTTGAGAGATGGAGTAATTGCATGGGTAACCAAAGCCTCTCTCAGGTTCTTGTGCCCTCTGAGGAGCAGGAGTTGTTTGTGGCAGTTTGTCCTCCTCTGCTCCTTGTCCTAGTAGTAGCTCCAAACTGTGGACCTATGCTGAAGACTGTCTCTCCTGCTCTTTCCTCGCCTGTTGTAGGTGACTAAATTGGGTATCCCTGGTTGTTAGGAGTAAGAATTTCCCCTTCAAATACCATGTTGGTGTTGACAAAAAGGGAGTTTTATGGAATCAATAGTTTGTTCCTAAACTTTGTATCATACCATAATGCCATTTTAAAGGAAGCAAGGATATGCAGTAATTTGGGAGAACTGTATATCTTTTTGGTGGGAAATTGAGAGGGACTTGTTGGAATAAATTAGGGACATCCTTGTAATACTGGCCGATATTGCTATGTTAGCTTACTTATGTGTTCCTCTTGATAACCTTGTTTTCTTATATATGGTTATATATACTGCCAGTTAAAATTATTAATTTTAAATTCAGTGTTATTTAGTTCTGTAAGAGTTGTCATTTACTAAGTCTTGATTAATTTGTTAACTGGCCCTCCGCAGCTTTGGAGTTTATTTACATTCCATTTACAAAGGCATAAGTGCAAAAGTATATTGTCTTAAAAGAGTTTTCCTTGTATTTTCTTTATAGATTCAAATTCTATCAATGGAGAACTACCCCGTAAGAAAGGCAGCCCAACTATGGGTAATATGCAGGATTCATCTCACAGTCCCACTTCCAGGAATAGACATCCTTCATCAGATCAGAGCTGTGCTAATACACCTCAAAATATAAGCCCTGGCAAGAAGTTAGGTGGTATCATGGCGTGTATGCCTCAGAAACAACGAGATTTCTTCCAGAGAATTCAACAGCAGCATTCGGTTCACGAGGACGATGAAGTTCCAATGGATAGTAATATTGAAGAGTCATCTGCTGGAGCTAGTAATGTGAATTGGTATAGCAGTGATGAAGAGGGTGATGGTTCTTCGTCAACTAGACAGATGTGGCAGGTAATTAAGTTTAATTTTCCCAAAGATCTCTGAAGCTAGAAGGGTGGCTTAAACTGAATATAAAGAGAGGCAACAGGGCTTCACCATGCCTTGCATATCTAATGTCTTTTATCAGTTATAAGTTGGCAAGAAAAAAATGCAGAGGATGGGAATGCCAGTCCTTTCTCCCCTATCTGTTTTAGTCACCTCTTACCGTGCTCACATAAGGGCAAGATATTAATTATTCATTAGTATCACTTAAATCTTGTTACTCAAAAGAGACACAGGAAGTAATATGCTTTCAGTTCCCTGACCGGTGAATTGATAATGGATTTTTTTATCTCCAGTGTGTTTATAGAATACTTGCCTGTAGCTATTCTGTGTAACCTTGATATTCATTGCATATTCTGAGAAAATTTTGAAGAATATCTTAAAGTGCATAGTGTTCTATTTAATGACAATTTACAGTATTTGTGGGGACATTAATTTGTAGGATATTCATTAAAGTTTTTTTTTTTTATTTGAAGGCTATCTTAGTGGTTACTACTTGGTAGTTGAAATGATTTTGCAGGACATTATCAAACCCTGCATATCCTCATCTTCTTTTGCAGTAGTTTTGTGGCAAGCAAAGAAATCATTGAGAGAGAAAACCAGTGATTTTTAGCTCTTAATATTGGCTCCCAAAAGTACATTGGGAATACAAGTGTGGAATTACATCTCCCATGGCCAGTATGCTAATAGTAATACTTCTTTTGTTAACCCTCAGAGGCCAGGCAGTCTACGGAAAACATCCTCCTTTGATAGCGAGATGATGTGATCTGCCCTTAAGGGGTTAAGAGATTATAATATAGCAGTTATTATCAATGTACTCTTCTTTACAGAATCAAAATTCTTCCCAGAACACTATTCATTCTCCAAGTAGAACACCACCAGGTTCTAGAACACCAATGTACAATGAACAGATGAGTCCTACCGATAGAAGGCATGAACTTGACAACAGCAATGATGGCTCTGGCAATCATCCCACGCCTAAAATTCCGTTTTCCAAAATAAATTTTGCAAATATTAATATAAACTCCAGTGACCTAGCCATTGTCTTGTCTGCAGTCAAGAACCAGGCAGCAGCTAATGCTAACAAGTAAGGACTGTGCATGAATTACATAGCTTAATCTTGTAAATATTCCTTATTTTGTTAATATGAGTTATATCTGAAAGCAACTATTGTAAAAATATTATGTAGCATATTCTCCAACAATAATCCTGGGTTTATGTCACTGTTAGTTCTCATTGTGGGGGGTAGACAGGCAGATTAGTGCAGTGGTACTAAGGCCAATACCCTTCGTAATGCCCCATTGTGGGCTCAGTTGCAGATCTGTTGACTTCTGAGTTGAGAATTCTAACCATAACACTTCGTTGGTCCCTACATTTTCTCCAACAAAATTTTCAAGGATAAGATGTATTCTTAATTTGCTTTTTCAGAAGTATTCAAAGTGACACCAGCAGAGATCCTCGAATGAACACTTCTAGTAGGGATCCCAGAGACATTCATGACTCAGGCCTGGATATGCTCAGAGATTCTCCGAGATATCAAGAACAGAGAGATGATATGCCAAACCAGAGATCAAACATCAGCAATTCGAATTCTTGGGGGAAAAATTCTTGGGGTAGTGATCGTAGTGTTAATGACTCAAAAGATGCGAGAGGGATGCGCGATAATTTTACCGTTCTCAGAAGCCCAGATCCGGAGCAACAACAGAGAAATAGTGACACTGATTTAAGAGTGTTGCCAAGAGCTGAGAGTGGTCGAAGAGACAGTAACTCTGGTGCGAAGAATGTACGATACGACACGGACATGAGAATGACAAATGAAACGTCTATATACGATGTTGATCTGAGACAATTGGATATTCAGAAAACTCCCAGTGGAATGGATGAAGACCTAACTTCATTACCATTCAAGGTGCCCGTGCACACTCCGTGCAAAGAGATTGTTGCATCCATAACATCTCACCCACCTTTGTATTATCATCTTGTGAAAGTTTTGGTTCCAAAACCTGATTTTTCACACCTAAAGATAAATAAAGATGATCCAAAAATACTGGAGGATCCGAGGTTAAGACGGATGTTGAGAAAAAATTCTACTGAAGACTCGATTAACAAAAGCCCCAGAGCTCCATCAAGATATGAACTTGATGGCCCATTGAGTCCTCCTCCCTCAGGTTCCAATAGTAGACTTGACCAGCCAAAGTTTAGTGACATTGATTCCAGAGATCCCCGAGTGCCTGTGTCTCGCGATCCTAGAAGTGACACGAGAGGCGATCACAGGACAGATATGAGAGGAGAACCTCGCGGTGACCCGAGAACGAGTACCCGTGTTGATCCACGTATCGGAAGTAGAAGTGATCCTAGAACAGAATTTCGTGATCCAGTGAATGACATAAGAAATCAGGATCCTAGAATGAGTGGAATGTACGGTGGTGGAAATAATGGTAATATGATGGAAGGTGGTATACCGTATCAAAACATGGGACATGGACCTGGTCCCCCTGGTCATGGAGCAGGCCCAGGGCCTGGCCCAGGTCAGAGAGTTGACCCTAGAGGCAGACCAGGATTACTTGGTCCTGCACCCTCCGTACCACATTCAGGTAATGTTCCCAATCCAAATATGGGGCCAGGTATGCCTCCTTATATGATGGGCAGTCAGATGGGCCCTAATATGGGCTATTTTCCAGATGATTCTGCAGATATGATGGGAGGGGTTGGTAACTTTCCCCCTCCTGGTGGCCAGAAATGGGGGGGTCCTTTACCCTCCAATGATCCTCGACTTCATAGAGATATGGGAGATGGTCTTTCCTCATACACTCCTCCACCTGTGTCCTAGTAATGAAAATTATCATTTGTAATACATTTGTACCTGTAATTATCTTCTGTGATTAGCCTTTTAGGCATTTTACAAGTAGCTAAAAATATTGATAATTTAGGCTTTAATTGTAAATACTCTTTTCTCTACCGGGTTTATGTTGGCATAAAAACAAAAATATTAGCAGTATTTGTATATGAGCATACTGTGTGAGGTATATTCTTAGTGGTTCATTCATTTGAGCTGTATTTTTCATTAGTAGCTTACTCATTTTAGCCAAAGATCATAATTTTGTCAGATGCAGTTAATTTATCATATATTAGCTGCAGATATCTCGTTTCCAATATGTTTATGAAATTAGCATTTTTTTACCTAAAGCAAGTGGTGATGTTGATGGATATATTTGATATATTATTAGCAAAGTGTTGAATATTTTTATTTTTTACTTCATATCCTTATATGTGTTTTCATATTATAGGGGAACACATTAATAGCTACATTATGAATGTACACACCTTGGTAATGTGTTATTACATGCTTTGAAACACTATTTCTAATTCATTTATTGTTTGCATTTGTATAAGTTAAAGTAATGGTACTGCAGTGCTGCTATTTCAGAAGGTAATATGTAATTGTATGTTCGTTTCGTTTTGTTCGTCTTTGTTTACTTTTGTATTTATGCCTGTGTAGACACCCAAATATGTCTGGGTGCCTAGGCTCATACACCCACGTGCATTTGTGAGTGTTAGTTCATTGGGTTGCTGTATTACACTTTGGAATTCAACATCAATCCATTGTTGCTACTTAGGGTTCTGGAACCCTCTCATACAATATAACTCATTGAATTTATTGGTGCCAGTGATCCGTTTTCTACTTAGCAATGCTGCTCTACATATAACTTGTTAATCTGTTGTAGTATCTATGACATAGGGAAGTCTTTTGATTGTGTTCTTTGATATATATAATATATATATATATATATATATATATATATATATATATATATATATATATATATATATATATATATATATATATATATATATATATATATATATATATATATATATATATATATAAAAAGAATGATTGAGAATAATAATACTCATATTCTTAACAGTAGTTTTTGTATATTTTAAACTTGCAGCACTTATTAAATATTGATTATTTATTCCACCTTTCCTCAGAAAATATTATATTCTGAAAGAGAATATGATATTCTGAAAATTTACTTCTTTTACATACTCATATCATACATCATGTTTTTGGGGTCATCTTTATGTTTATTTTCTCTCTTTGGTTATGGAAATCCTACTGATTCAGGCATGAGAAGCCAGATTATATAATGCGAAAGAGAAATTTGAATTTCACAATTTTTAATGTACAGTAATTTGTTCACAGGTTTTCCGAAATCTTTTCTTTACCTCGTTAATATGTTAGACTTTTCTAGGAATAAAATGCAATTTATTTTTCAAATGAAGCATTGTAACTATCTTAAGTCTGTCAGTTGGTCACAAGTTTAGTAAAAAAATTGAGGTGATAGTATGTTATCACACCTTGCTCATCCCTTCATTCTCCACCCGTTATGTTTTAGTAGAAAGAACAATTTCAGGCAAAAACAGAATATCTGCCCCCTTCTCCCCAGTCCCTTTTAGTCATCTCTTAAGACATGCATGTGTACCGCAGAAGTGCAGTGGTTAGAGCACTCAACTTGGGGAATTTACAGACCTGTTTTCAAGCCTGCTGTAGGGCACTAGGAAAGTCACTGAACCTTGATTCCCCAGCTCTAACTTATCTGTATCCATCCCAAGTCGAATTGGAAATAGTAGGAACATAAAACAGTAAAACTTCAAATTTGTTTTTTTATGATAAATGAGTGTAAAATAATTTGAAGAGCTTAACTATTTGATTACATTTGTATCTTTGAATGTTTTGCTTCTCGTTCTTTTGAAGGGATCCACAGCTGTATAAACCGAGTCATATTTACTATTGTACACTACATTGAACACGGGCCACTGTAGCTGAGTAGTAGAGTTCACGAGTCGGGAAGTGACTTTTGCAAAATTGATCCCACTGCAAGGTGTTAAGATGGGCATCCTTCCTTAATCCCTCAGGTCTAACATGTCAGTGTCTACCCCCATTCTAATGGGGACTAATTGTGACACAGAAAACCCTCTACTTAGAGGTGTAAACTAGAATATTAAGGGGAAAATCCCTATTTTGCTCAAAAATACCATTTCTTTATATTTGATCTTCCATTTGGGAATTGGAGTGTTTATATGATTATTATAGCAATGAATTTTGTTTACATTGTTTTTCCTATAATTTTGCTTATTCATTACTATATAATAGATGAGTGGAGTCACCTGTATGCTTGCATAAGAAATAAGTATAAGATTTGTCTTCTGAGACAGTTATTAATTATGTCCTAACTTCTTGAGTGTAAAATTTGTATATATGTATATACAATGTTAACAAAAATAAAACCTTTTTTTGAATGATCGTGTATTCTCGCGTGTTTCCATGTCACGTGTGCAATGATATCGTTTAAGCTAATTTACTCTTGCTATCTTGATGATGTTTATGCTTTGGCATGTTCATGTTGACAAAATGGAGAGGAGAGAATTGCGTGGAAAGGAAATGAAGCTGTTATGACCGGTCAAGAATGAGAAGACATAGACGTGGAGTACTGTACTAGAATTTCGTACTTGTCATGGTACTATATGTTGTTTGCCGTTTTTTGTGTCACTATTAATCCCGTTTTGGGGGTGGACATAAACAAGATGGACTAATGGGCACAGTCACTAGTCTTTCACTAACTGAGTTCTAGTGCTCTAACCACTGCACCACACAGTACCCCATATCTATGCGTAGTGGGAATGGAAAAAGTTGGATGTTTACTGCAGGCTATTGTTAAGAAATCAGTATGTTTATGGGGCAGCCTTACATTTATTACATATTGAAAATGGACTTTCCTTCAGGTTTTCATAATTATTTGGTAAAAAGACTGCTAGTTTTAATCCAAATATAATTATTCAGCAGTTTATTTAGGAAAAATATTGTCATAATAATGATCTACATACATGAGCCATTTTTCTCCATATAAGCGGAGGGGCTGTGTCAAGGTAGCATTCTCTGACTCTGGGTAGAAAAATACAGAGGAAGGGATTTCAAGTCCCCTTGCACCACCCCATTTTGTCGACTTTTACGACATGCAGGGAACACGGAGGAAGTACTCGATAATTAAAAGGTAGTTTTTTACTTTTACACCTCCAACATACCGATAAAACATGGGAAAGAAATATTTTATAAAGCCCAAATATAAACTGGTTTCTAAACTTGGGGAGGATTAAACCAGCCAAGCCTGACCTAGCATAAATTTCAAAAGATTATTCTTAACTTATGGTGTTATAATAAATTACCAATAACAACAACAACAATAATAATAATAATAATAATAATAATAATAATAATAATAATAATTTAATAACAACAACAACATTAATAATAATAATAATAACCCAATAAGGCAGAAATAAAGACAATGATATAATGCAAATTAAAGATGGACCAAGAGACCCATCTTCGTTATTACTGCTTCATGGAAGAAGAACAATAACTAAAGTCATTATTTACGTTTTCTTGTGCGAAGTGTCCGGGTGTGTCAAAGTTGACGCCTGCAGTGTTAATACTATTCCGACATGTGCCGTGCTTAGATATATCAACTAGCATCCAAAAAAAGTCAATAAGAATCTCTGGTAAGGTGATATATAATTTTTTTAATAGATCCAACGAGAAATTAAAACTATACCCGTTGCTTTGCCTCCAGTCTCATGGTGAGGCATATCCCAAACCTACAATTTCCAGAGCTTCTGAAGAATTTGAATTTGTATATTATTAACAGCGAAGAAATGTTAGGTTATAATTTTAACTTGGTCTTTAAGCTCAAATTCTAACCCAATCTAACCTTACTCTCTCCGCTGTTGATAAAAGGCAGGTCCCAATTCCGTTAAAATGCCTTTTATGTACCCCTTCCTTGACCTCCCCGAAAAATCAGTGTTACCACCGCTTCTCAAATGTACATCGTTGCTGTATGAACACCCAGTTCCACCCCATTAAGGTGCATTGTGCTTCAGATTTGAGTTAAGGCCCTTACTAACCTCAGTTCGCGCCCCGTCACGGACTGAGGCTAGTAAGGGCATACACTCAGGGTAACGATTACATCTGCCAAAACAAGTCCTTCGCAAGAAGGCAACCGTCCTAGCCCTTAGTTGAAAAGGGAGTTTGTGACGTAAAACCGTAACAACAACAACATTGCATTATAGGACCACCTCTGTTTTCCAGTTGAAATAAAGGTTTTCTGTTAGTTTTTTATGTGTTTTAAGCGAATCTGGCCTTCATTTGCTCGGGAAATTAGTCCTTCACTCTGAAAAATTAACCGTTAGTTAAAAATCACTGGGAAAAATTAACCGTTAGTTAAAAATAACTGGGAAAAATTAACCGTTAGTTAAAAATCACTGGCTTTCTGGTAAGTGAAGAGTTGCTGTAGCCGCCCGTTACTCAATTTCAAATCGCGCACAGAGTTAATGAAATAATGGGGTTAGGTTAATTTAGGTTAGGTTAGTTCAAAACACATAAAAAACTACCAATTTTTTTTTTATTTCAATTGGAAAATAGAGGTGGTCCTATAATACAATTTTACCGAGTTAAGTTAGGCTAGTTGGCTGAGGTTAGGTTACTTTGTGATATACGAGAAAAACAATTATCAGATTAACCAAATGATGTCAAAACTTGTCAGAAAAATATTGCTTAGGTAAAAATTCGGAGGGGTGTATAAAAATTATTATTATTATTATTATTATTATTATTTTTATTATTATTATTATTATTATTATTATGATTATTATTATTATTATTATTATTATACGAATAACCTACGGATAAAATTGTGGAATTGTAACTTTGGCAGGTAACTTTATCTAATATTATTTAGATAGGAATAGC
>JAXCGZ010017593.1:15000-30000 GCA_037179515.1 Halocaridina rubra | reverse complement strand
GTCTTAGAAGAAGAAGCTAATGTCTCAACTAACTGTCAAGCTAGGGAATGAACGCATTCTTCTGAATACTTTATGTTTGATTTTATAACTTCTTCCCAACCTCAAGCGTGGATACATATTCGCACACATGTGATAAAATGAAACATATTTTGTCTCCTACACGGATTCAAAAATAAGACATAATATTTTTGTGCCAAGATGCTACCAACTACACCACTGAAGGTCTAAAAAGAAAAAAAAGCTAACCTCTTAACTAACTGTTTAGTTAGGGAGTGAACGCATTCAACTGAATACTTATTGTTCACTTCACAGTTTCATCCCAATCTCATTCGTGGTCTCATATTCACATTGAATACAAATACCATTCTATACTAGCATCAACAATAATCAAATAAACACATCAATATCTGTGAATAGATGAAAAATATATTGCCCCTGGCCGGGATTCGAACCTAAGACACATAATTACCGTGCCAAGGTGCTAATAACTACACCATAGAAAATCTTAAAAGAAAAAGCTAATCTCTAAGCTAAATGTTAAGCTCGGGACTGAACGCATTCTTCTGAACACTTTTTGTTCATTTTACTACTTCTTCAAAACCTCACTCGTGGCTTCATTTCTCATGTAATTCAAATCCTATGCAATATAGGCATCAACACTTAGTGTAGAAGTTAACTTTTTCTTTTAAGACTTTCAGTGGTTTAGTTGGTAGCGCCTTGGCACAGTAATTATGTTGCTTATTTTCGAATCCCCATAGGTGACAAAATAGGTTTCATCTGTTCACATATGTTAATGTGTTTATTTGATCATTGTTAATGCCTATATAACTTTTTTTATGTGTGACACTGGGACAGGCAAAACAAATATGACCTCATCAATTAAGGTCCGGGCACGAAGTAAGCATTAAGACGAAGGGAAAGAAAAAGGTTACGGACAAGGCAGAGATGAGGTAATTACACAAAAAGGAAAAGGACAGACTAATAGAATATTCAAAGTACTGAGGATCTAGATATATGACAGGATTAGGCAATGAGATGACGGCAGATCTGTTTTTTGAAGGAATATAGGTTATAAGAATTAGGAAAAGCAAGAGGAGGAAGAGAGTTCCAGAGTCTGGAGGTAGATAGGAAGAGGCAGTTGCTGCACTGATCAATGCTCAAGCTACAAATATCCACACAATACCTGTGAGACGAGACAGCTTGGTGAATGCTACTTGGCCTCGGCAGTGGGGGAGGGATGCAATTCGCCAACTCATCAGAGCAGCGATGGAAGTAGTAGGGATACAAATGAGAAAGAAATGATATCTTACGACGAAGAAAAAAAAATACAGATTAGAAGTAAGAAAAGGATCATTAAGGAGTCTGACTATTTTAGATTTAACCCTATCAAGGAGATAAGTAAAAGAAAAAAATACCCCAGATGTGCTAGCAGTGTTCTAAGCAGGGACACATAAGACATTTATAGATTTTAAGTAGCTGTAAAGAGTTAAAGTAATGACAAAACGAAATAGAACCTCCAATTTTTTGGATACAGATCTGGAAATTTTGATTATGTGATTCCTCCAAGACAAGTTAGAGGCTATATGGATTCCTAATATGTTAATAGAATTAAGAGGGTAAATATCGTTATGTCTGAAGTAAATAGAACTATCAGGAGGAAAAGGAGATAAAGAAATAGCCAGAAACTGTGTCTTGGAGGCATTAAATTTAACTAAATTTTGGGTGCCCCACTCAGATAACCTCTGCAAATCGGAGATGAGAGTAGAAGAAAGAGTGATATGAGACTGATTACGAGTAGCAGATGAAGGTTGAGAAGAAAATGCTGAGGAAAAGTGAAGGGTAGAATCATCAGCAAAGGCATGGAGAAGAGAGGAAGATGGGGATTGTAGAAGATCATTGATGAAGAGAAGGAACAGAGTAGGTGAAAGAACAGAGCCCTGTGGAACACCACTGGTAACAGAGAAATGGCTAGATGCCGCACCATCAACAACCACAGATATAAACATCTCAGAAAGAAAACTGGAAATCAGAGAACAGAGAGAAAGGGTAAGAGCCATAAGCAGGGAGTTTGGCCAACATAACCTTGTGCCAGACTCTGTCAAAAGCCTTAGAGTTATTAAGGGCGACGACAAAAGATTCCCCATTGTTCCTTATAGAAGATGAATATACATGAGTAAGATAGGACATGAGGTCACCAGTGGATCTTGCCTTGTGGAAGCCGTACTGGTGATTTGAGTTAAGTTAGATAGATTCAAGGCATTACAAAAAGTGAGCATTGAGTAAAGTTTCGAAAATTTTAGCGATAGAAGAGGTTAGGCCAATAGGTCGGTAGTTTGAAGGAATAGAATGGTCATCCTTCTTAGGAACAGGTTGCAATAGAGCATGCTTCTAAGATGAAGGGTAGATACTGGTTGAGAGAATGAGGCGATGAAGACAACAAAGCACGGGAGCCAGTTCATTTGCAAAGTTCATAAGGAACCTTGCAGGGATACCATCGGGACCAGACGCCTTGTTTGTTTTTAACGAGCAAAGAACCTTATGAACTATGCGTGGAGAAAGGATAAGGGATGGCATAGGGTTAGAAAGAAGAAAAGATTGAGGGAGAGGTATGCTGGAATCGTTACCAGAAGAGTTGGCAGAAAAATGAGAGCCAAAGAGAGTGGTTTTGTCAGTTGGAGAGCAAGCTATATAACCATCAGAACGAATGAGAGAAGGGAAGGTTGAGTTACAGAAATTTTCGGAGAGGTTTTTGGCTAAGGACCAGTAGCACATGTGTATGACAGAGGAGTTTAGGTCATCAGCTTTCCCTCTTATAAAGGAAGCTTTAAACCTTCGAATCTGAGCAGCACAGCGATTCCTATCTACAATAAAAGCAGAGCGAGTTAAATAAAAAGGAAAGGTTTGGTATGACCGGTGCGCCCAATCCCTGGCCTCAATAGCCATGGAACAGGCACTGTCAAATTAAGGATTAGGGGGAGCAAGAGCTTTCATAGAGGAGGGGATCTACACCTCCATACCCGGGGTTATGATCTCGGCAACTTTTAGGGCTACCTGATCAGGGTTGTGGGACCGAAAGGAGAAGTCATCCCATGTGAAGTCAAAGAGGTAGCTACGTAAATCTTCACGTTGGGTACGCTCAGAGTGCCGGAGGCGGCTCTGAGTAGGAGGAATTGATGGAGGGGGAGCGAAAATGAAACAGATTGAGATCAGAAAGTGGTCAGATTTACAGAGAGGGGAATACTAGGGATCTGAAATAGAAGAATGCTTTCATCTCGAGCTTAACAGTTAGTTGAGAGGTTAGATTCTTCTATTAAAACCTTCAGTGGTGTAGTTGTTAGCGCTTTGGCTCAGTAATTATGTGTCTCCGATTTGAATTTCGGACAGGGGCCAAATATATATTGCTGTTATATATTGGGGAAGGAAGGAATAACCTAGCCCATTACTCCATTTCCATCGTCAGGCACCGCATTTGACACAATAAGCAATACGAAGGTATAATTTTCCTCTTCTTCTGGAGAGTATCAACTTATAGAGTTTTTCATAACCAAACGCTTGGACATATACATATAATACAAGCAAATTACCTTTTTGCTTGATTTTCCTCTTTTTTATCATCTTAAAAGATTTTTCTGAACGCACCGTTAAGTGAGGGTAAATTTTGTAAGAAAACTTAATCCCATAACATAGCTGATCAGACTGGCATATGTGATATACCCTGAAGTTGTCAACAATCTGTCCAAGACAATCCTTCAGACAAATGCGACGAGAATAACTTCATTAGTATCATTCTCTCTCTCTCTCTCTCTCTCTCTCTCTCTCTCTCTCTCTCTCTCTCTCTCTCTCTCTCTCTCTCATTATTTGTATGAACTCATGTAATGTCTGACGCCTTGGCGCAATAAATTAATAACATAAATATAATCTCTTTCTCTCTCTCTCTCTCTCTCTCTCTCTCTCTCTCTCTCTCTCTCTCTCTCTCTCTCTCTCTCTCTCTCTCTCTCTCTCTCTCTCTCTCTCTCTCTCTCTCTTATTCCACAAACACATACAAACACACACACACCCACACACACAGAGGTAAGATGCATCATGCATTGTGACAGGCATATAGAGTGACATATACGAGATGAAGAGAATCGAAGCAGCTGTTTATGTATTTACCTGTTCATAAGTCATTCACAATGCTTTCCGTTCATGCAAATAATTTTTTCAATTGGTGTGTAGAAATGACATAAACTTTTTACCTGTCTGCCTGTCTATTTATATATAATTGCCTTACACCTATTTATGGATGACTATGCTTTCCATGCGAAAATTAAAAAGAAATAAGAAAACAAAATATTGCAATAACTTCTATTTATGGATAGGGTAACAGTATTTGCTTTCAAGCAAGTTCAAAGAAAATCTTTTTAAATAATGCAAAAAATAAAAATATACTACTGCAACACCTCCTAACATGTTGGAGCTCAAAGATTTACGATGTTCTTATTATTTACTATGTCCAACAGTGGAATAGAGAGTTAAGGATTTACATTAGCTGTTCTAAAACTTAACTATTCCTTTTCGGATTATACTATTTCAGAATTAGATTTAATAAAGGTTTCTTTTTCATGCACACACACACTCGCACACATACACTACATACATACACGGCGGACATCAGAACACACACGTTCAGTATCTCTTACATTTTTCCTTGTGTTTTTGAGTGACCAAGACTAAAGTATGAAACATAAACAAAATTTCCCTAAATAAGAAATTCTGCAGAGTATTGTAAGTAAAAAAAATATATGTGTTGTATAACGAGACTTCAAAATATTAAAGGAATAAAACTGAGAACGCTTTGAAAAGGGGAAAGAGAAGAAGCTGTCCTGTTCTGCCGTGAAGGAAGTTAGAAGAGTTGCCAGAGGTGAAGCCATCACATCACATTACCTAATTTTTTGTGTAACTTGGGGAGAGCTCTTGCAACATTGGGGAGAGCTCTTCAGCCGTTTACCTGATCATGTGGTTTCATATATTATTAAAATCAGTATCCTTCCCATTTACATTAATTTAATAGTTAATTTGATACACGAGCTAATAGAATAATTAAATAAATACCAAAAATACACCTGTCAACAGTACTAAGTTAAGTTGCCAAGTAGCACAGCTGTCTTATTTTTCTTCATTTTTTTTTTTAGCTTTCTCGTTTATTATTTTTTATTTTGTATATATATTGAGTTAAATGTAAAGTCTGATCCTGTGATAACATACCTTGGTTAGCAAGTGAGTTTATCAGTTAAGAAGAATATATAGCAGAAACAGGTGGGTGTCTCCTCAAATACAAATTCGAATTTTCCTTCAAGTTGACTTTTGTTTTTGTTTGCATTTTTTCTTTTTTTTCCCATCAAATTACCAAAGTCAAATTTTTAAGTTAGGATGTGTGTTACCAGGAAAGAGATAAATTGAGTAACTAAATAGCACTTATATGAAGATATACAAATTCTGTGTGAAGCTTAAAAAAAAGTTATTCTCTCTTTTTTCTCTTTCTCTTCTTTCTATATTCTGTGAAAGGGAAAACATGAAAATGAGGACATCTCTGTCCCAAACCCCCCTCACTCATCGGTCAGGGAGGGATGATAGAGGATCTCCATGGGATTTAGCAGCAGGAGGAGGGCTAGCTATTAGGAGATTTAAACAGAAAATCAAGGATTTAGAGGCAATGGCTATAAGCCTTGATGTTAAAATTCGGAATATGGATAAAGAAATGAAAGAGAATGAAGCACTCAGAGAGGAAATAAGATTTTTGGAGGAAGCAAATAAAGCACATGGGCAGGAGAGAAAAGAACTAGAAAAACGAATTAAGAAGCTGGAAGGGGAAAAGAGTGAACTAGCAACCAGAATTTCTAAATAAGAAGATAACAACAAATAGCTGAATGACAACCTAAATGAATTAGATGTTAGTTCACTGCTCTCTTCTGAGAGAGACGAGATTGCAGCTTGGAATGTCCAGATTAAGGAAAACATTGAACAGTTTAGAAAAGAGTTTCAGGAGCTGAATATGGAAAATGATGCCATGAAAACGGCCTTTGCTGATGCACTCAAGGGGAATGTGGCAGTAAAAGAGGCTGTAAAGGTGGTGGCACTGGAAAACATACAAACAGTTGACTATAAAGAGACAGTAATCGAAAAAATAAACGACGTTGTGATGGAAAGGGCAAATCCACTGATTAAACAGGCACTTGATAAAGAGAAGACAGTGGTAATTTCAGGCATAAGCGAATCTCAGGAACCAACATGGCAGGGGAGACTTGAAGAAAATAAAGCTAGGGTTGTAGACCTGATAAGAAAGCTTGGAGTAGTTTGTGGTCCTGAGGATATAGTAAACATTCACCAACTAGGCAAATATTCGAGGGAAGGAAAGCAGAGACCAACAAAAGTAACCTTTGAGAGAGGGGAAGCATGTAGAGAAATATTGATGGGAAAAAGTCTAAAAGACCTTCAAGAATTCAAAAAGTGTTCATTAGATGATACAGAACACAGGAAGAGATGGAAAAGATAAAACAATTGTTGGAAGAGGCAAGAAGGTTAAGTGATGAAAGAAATGAAGAAGAGAAGAAAAATTCTAATTTCTGAGTTCTTCCAAACAAAGGGGAGATAAAGAAGATATTGACAGAAGATCAGGGGATGGGGCCTCATTAAGATTGTTATACACAAATGCTGATAGATTAGCTGGTAAGGCAGTAGAATTAAAAGATAGGATTCACAACAGTAAGGCAGATATAGTAGCAATTACAGAGACTAAGTTGAGCGAGGACATAAACAGTGTTACAGTTTTTACGGAGGGCTTCAGAATTTTAAGGGTTGAAAGATCTGAGAGGACTGGTGGAGGGATAGCACTGCTCATAAGTGAAAGGATTCAAGTTGAAGAAATAAACTTGGCTATGGAAAGTGAGTTCAAGGAATTTCTTGTTGCTCGCATAAATACTGGATCAGAGAGCAGTATAATAACTGTTGTATATAACCCACTAAGGAACCAAAATAGGCTAGAAGAGTATGAGGAAAGTCATATAGGTACTATTGAAGTCATAAACTCAGTTGTTAACATGGCACGGGAGAGAAAATGTAGGATTTTGATGATGGGAGATTTTAATAATAAAGTGATAGATTGGATAAATCTTAACCCACACAGTGGTGAGGACCCATTTGGGACAAGATTCCTAGACTGCATAAAAGGGAATTTCCTACACCAACATGTAATGGAACCAACGAGGGCCAGAGGTGGAGATGAGCCGTCACTACTTGATCTAGTATTCACAGATAACGTGTTGGATATTGAAAAAAATTAGTATGAACCACCAATTGGAAAGAGTGACCACTGTGTATTGTTGATGGAGTATATCATTGAAGATATTCTGCCTGAGAGTAGAGGCACTGAGGACATGAAGAGGAACTATCCGAAAGGAGATTACATCAAAATGAATGAGCTTTTAGCAGTTATTGACTGGAGAACCTTATTTTACAACAAATCTGTACAAGATATGTATGAAATCTTTTGTGAGAAATATGGGAAGATAGTAGATTGCTGCATACCTGTCACCAAAGTAGGTGTAATTCATGCCAGAGAGAAATGGTTCAATAAAAAGTGTAAAAGAGCTAAGGAGTGGAGAGAAAAATGCTGGAAAAGATATAGGAGGAGAAAAAACATAAATGCCTGGCAAACCTACAAAAGAGCAAGAGATGATTACCTAAGTAAAAGAAGAGAGGCAGAGAGAGACTATGAGAGGGACATCACCAGGAAGTCTAAAGAAAATCCCAAGCTTTTCCACAGCTTTATCAGAGGAAAACTGAAGGTAAAAGAAGAGGCTTTAAGGCTTAAGAGAGCGGATGGAAGCATCACTGAAACGGATGAAGAGATTTGCAAAGAATTGAACGAGGAGTTTCAGTCAGTATTTACTATAGAAAATACCCCAGCCCCTCAGATTGCAGAGATAGAAGATCACAGGCCAATATTAGAGAACATCAACCTTACAGCCACAGAGGTATGCAAAGAGCTCATGGAGTTAGATGTCCATAAGGTCCTGATGATATATCTCCTCATATACTTGAAAAATGCACAAACTCAATATCAGTGCCACTAAGTATAATATTTAAAAGGTCACTGGAGTCAGGGGAGATTCCAAGATGCTGGAAACAAGCAAACGTGATACCTATCTTCAAAAGGGGAAGGAGGGATACGGCTCTAAACTATAGACCAGTTTCCTTGACCAGCATAGTTTGCAAAGTTATGGAGAAACTACTAAGGAAACATATCTCTCTTCACTTGGAATACTTCAACTTTTTGTCAGCGAGGCAACATGGTTTCAGAGAAGGTAGATCAACAGTAACAAACTTATTAGAGTTTTATGATGAGGTAAGCCAAATCTTACAGGAAAGAGAGGACCGGCCAGATTGCATATTCCTAGACTTCCAGAAAGCGTTTGACACTGTTCCACATGGGAATACTTATTAGGAAGCTGCAAGCAATGGCTAGAATAGGGTGGAAATGTCTTGGAATGGATAAAAACTTACTTAGAAGGAAGGGAACAGAGGGTTAGAGTAAGACGCTCAGTGTCTGAATGGAGAAGAGTTAGTTGTGTAGTTCCACAGGGTTCAGTTTTAGGGCCACTTTTGTTCCTTGTATATGTAAATGACCTACCAGAGTCTGTAAATTTATTCATGAATATGTTTGCAGATGATGCAAAGATTGTGAACAAAGTAGGAGACGAGAACAGTGGTAGAGAACTTCAGGAAGATCTAAATAGTCTCCATGAGTGGTCAGAAAAGTGGCTAATGAAATTCAGTACTTCAAAATGTAAGGTAATGAGAATGGGTACAAGTGCAAGAAGGCCCAAGCTTGACTACTCGGTGGCTGGAGTACAGCTTCAAGAGACAGAAAATGAGAGAGATCTAGGAGTAAACATACTGGCAGATTTGTCTCCAGAAATACATATAAATAGCATAATAGGGCAGCATATGCCTTCTTATCAAATGTAAGGGTAGCCTTCAGGCACATGGACAAGGAAATGTTCAGAAATATTTATGTAACCTATGTGAGGCCAAAACTTGGATATGCAGCCCCCTTTTGGATTCCGCACTTGAAAAAGCACATAGCTAAGCTTGAAAAAGTTCAAAGACATGCCACGAAACTGGTGCCACAAATACACAATCTCAGTTATGATGAGAGGCTGAAAGAATTAGACTTAACATCACATAGCTCTTTCCCGTAAACACAATTAAGTAATCACAATTAGGTAATCACACACACACACGCACATACACACACACATACACACACACACACACCAACAACACACACACACACATACACCACTCAGATTGCAGAGATAGAAGCTCATGGGCCGGTATTAGAGAACATCATCTTTTCAACCACAGAGATGTGCAAAGCGCTGATGGAGTTAGATGTCCAAAAAACTACAAGTCCTGATGCTATATCCCTTATTTACTTAAGAAATGCGCTAATTCAATATCAGCGGCAGTAAGTATCATATTCAAAAAGTCGCTGGAGTCAGGGAAGATTCCAAGATGCTGAAAACAAGAGAACATGATACCTATCTTCAAAAAGGGAAGGAGGGATACGGCTCTAAACTATAGACCTGTTTCCTTGATCAGCATAGTTTGCAAAGGTATGGAGAAATTACTAAGAAAGCATATTTCTCTTTACATGGAATATTTCAATATTTTGTCAGTGAGACATCATGACTTCAGAGAAGGTAGATCAACAGTAACAAACTTATTAGAATTGTATGATGAGGTAAGCCGAATCTTACAGGGAAAACTGGGGTGGGCAGATTACGAATCCCAAGACTTCCAGAAAGCATTTGGCACTGTCCCTCACGGGAAACTTATTAAAATGCTGCAAGCATTGGCAAGAATAGGTGGAATTGTCTTGGAATCGATACAAACATACTTTGAGGGAAGAGAGCAGAGGGTTAGAGCAAGACACTCAGTGTGTGAATGGAGAAGAGTTAGTAGTAGAGTTCTACAAGGTTCAATTTTAAGGCTACTTTTGTTCCTTGTACATGTAAATGACCTACCAGACTCTTTAAATTCACTCATGAATATGTTTGCAGATGATACAAAGATTGTGAAAAGTATGAAACGAGATCAATGATAGAGAATTTCAAGAAGGTCTAAATAGTCTGCATTAGTGGTCAGAAAAGTGGCTAATAAAATTCAATACTTCAAAATATAAGGTAAGAAGAATGGGTATAAGTGCCAGAAGGCACAAACTTGGCTACTCGGTGGCAGGAATAGAACTTCAAGAGGCAGAGAATGAGAGAGATTTAGGAGTAAACATACTGGTCGATTTGTCTCCAGAAATACATATAAATGGCATAGTAATAACAGCATATACTCTCTTAGCAAATGTAAGGGTAGCCTTCAGACACATAGACAAGAAAATATTCAGAATTATATATGTAACCTATATGAGACCAAAGCTTGAATATGCAGCCCCCTTTTGGAATCCGCACTTGAAAATGCATGTAGTTAAGCTGGAAAAGATCAAAGACATACCAGAAGCTGGTGCCAGAAGTACACAATCTCAGTTATGATGGGAAGCTGAGAGAATTAGACTTACCATCATCCGAAGATAGAAGATTGACGGGAGGATATGGTGACGGTTTTTAAATTCCTTCACGGTTATGATAGAGTGGATAGAATTCAATATTTTGATATGGCTGGCACTAGAACTAGAGGTCATAGTTTGAAGCTTTGTAAGAAAACTTCTTTGCAGGATGTAAGAAAGTACTTTTTTTAGTGTAAGAGTAGTTGATAACTGGAATGTAGTTAATGCTAACTCAATCCATAGTTTTAAGGACAAGTATGAGAGCTATCACTAAGTACAAAATAGAACCGACCTGCAGACTGGAAGTAAAGAGCTTGGAGCTCGTTTCCGTAAGCACAATTAGGTAATTACAATTAAGTAATTACACCACTGGTCATAAAAGCACATGATTAGGAGGAGTCAGTGATAATAAGACACAACTGAATCCCAGGAATCAACATGGCCAGTGAGACATGAGAATAATAAAGCTGGGGTATTAGACCTGATAAGGAAGTTTTGAATAGTATGATGTTCTGAGAATATTATAAAAATACACCGATTGGTATATATTTTAACTGGGGAAAAGCAAGAATAATAAAAGTGACCTTCAAGAGATGGGACACACGTAAATAATTATTGATAATGGAGAAAAACCTAAAATACTTGCAAGAATTCAGAACAGTGTTCAGTAGACCAAATGGAACATAAAAAGACATGGAAAGGCTCAAAAGCTTGTTGAAAAAATCTGAAAGGTTAAATGGGGGAAAAATGATGAAGATAAGGATAACTTTGGCTTCAGGGTTCTTCCAGCCAGAGGGGTGATAGATATAATGCTAGGAAGTCAGGGTATGCACCCTGATTAAGACAGCTGTATCGCAAATGCTGAGAGGGTATGCAGTTAGGCAGTGAAATAAAAGGATAGGATTCACAACAGTATGGCAGACATGGTAGCGTAGACTAAGTTAAGTAAGAACATAAACAGTGACACCGTTTTCGCAAAGGGTTTCAAAGTAATGAGGGTTGAAAGCTTTGAGAGCAATTGCGGAGGGTTTGCATTGCTTTCAAGAGAAAGGTTTCAGGTTGAAGAAATAAGATTTGCTATGGAATATATATATATATATATATATATATATATATATATATATATATATATATATATATATATATATATATATATATATATATATATATATTTATTTATATATTTATTTATTTATTGATGAGGACAGTTTCTGCCTGTCCCGGTGTCACACCTTAAAAAAAAAAAAAAAAAAAAAAAAAGATATATATATATATATATATATATATATATATATATATATATATATATATATATATATATATATATATATATATATATATATATATATATATATATATATATATATATATATATATATATATATATATATATATATATATATATATATATATATATATATATATATATATATATATATATATATATATATATATATATATATATATATATATATATATATATATATATATATATATATATATATATATATATATATATATATATATATATATATATATATATATATATATATATATATATATATATATATATATATATATATATATATATATATATATATATATATATATATATATATATAAGCAAACATACATTACAATTTTTTGATGAGGTAAGAAAGATCTTACGAAAAAGAGAGGGCTGGGCAGATTGTATATTCAGAAGGTCCAACATGTGGGACTTATTAATAAACTGCAAGCAATAGCAAGAATAGGTTGAAATGTTTTTGAAAGGATAAAAACTTTATGAGAAGGAAGGGATCAGAGGGTTAGAGTAAGGCATTCAGTGTCTGACATGAGAAAGCTTATTAGTGGGATTCCACAGGGCTCAGTTTTAGGGCAATTTTTGTTTCTTGTATATGTAAATGACCTACCGGAATCTATACATAGATTGTAAATAAAATAAAAGATGAGAACATTAGTAGAATACTTCAGGAAGACTCAAAAAGTCTTCATGAGTGATCAAAAAAGTGGCTAATAAAATTCAATACTTCAAAATGTAAGGTGATGCGAATGGGTATAAGTGCAAGAAGGGCCAGTAAATGTTTATGATCCTTAACCAAAAGCATCTCCAAATTCCTCTGTAACTAAAGCTTTCCCCCTCTCATTCGTTCTGATGGTTCTATAGCTTGCTCTCTCACTGACAGAGCCACTCTTTTGGCTTTCATTTTCTGCCAACTTTTCCATAAGCGATTCCAGCACACCTGTCCCTCATTCCTTACCCCTATCTAACCCTATGCCCTCCCTTATCCATTATTCACACAAAGTCCATTAGGTTCTTCAATTGCTAAAGACGAATAAAGCATCTGGTCCCGATGGTATCCCTGCAAGGTTCCTTAAGGAGTTTGCAGATGAACTGGCTCCTGAGATTTGCAGTCTTTTTACCTCAATCTCTCAATCAGTATCTATCCTTCATTTAGGATGCATACTCTAATGTATCCTATTCCTAAGAAGGATAACTGCTCTACTCCTTCACACTACCGACATATTGCCCTTTGCCTCTTCTATTGCTGAAGTTATTCACTTACTTCCGATCACCATTACGGCTTCCACAAGGCAAGATCCACTTGTGACCTCTTTGAGGAAATATGGGAAACTTTAATCATCGTCCTTGATATCTCTAAGGCTTTTGACAGAGTCTGGCAAAAGACTCTGTTAGCCAAACTCCCTGCTTATGGCTTCATCCCTTCTCTCTGTTCTCTGATTTCCAGTTTTCTTTCTGACAGTTTTATATCAGTGGCTGTTGACGGAACATCATCTAGCCCATTCCCTACTACCAGTGGTGTTCCACAGGGCTTTGTTCTTTGCCTACTCTGTTCCTTCTCTTCACCAACAATCTTCTTTAGTCTCAAACCTCCTCTTTTCTTCACGCCTTTACCGACAATTCTAATCTCCATTTTTTTCTGCCTTCTTCACAACCTTCATCTGCTATTTTCAATCAGTCTTGTATCACACTTTCTTCTACTCTCAACTCCGATTTACAGAGATTATCTGAGTGGGGAACCCAAAATATTGTTAAATTTAATACCTCCAAGATAACCTGATAACCTTAATGTATTCAAAACTAACTAAATTTTTCCCCTTCATTCTATTAACATAAAAGGAATCCAGATAGTCTCTAACTTGTCTTGGATGAATCACACAATCCAAATGTCTAAATCTGCATACAAAAAATTTGGGGTTCTGTTTCGTTTTCATCATTACTTTTCTTCTTTACAGTTACTTAAAACCTATGAACGTCTTATCTGTCCCTGCTTAGGGATACTGTTCAGATATATGGGGTACTTCATCATATACTTATCTCTTTTTGTTAGGGTTGAATCTAAGGTAGTCAACTCATTAGTAACCCTTCTCTTAATATAGATTCTCTTTCTCTTTGTCGTAGGTTATCATCTCTTTCTCTTATCTATCGCTACTACTTCCATCGCTGCTCTGATGATTTGTTGAATTGCATCCCTCTGCCACTTTGGAGGCCGCGTAACACTCGCCAAGCAGCTTCGTCTCACAGCTACTTTGTGGAGACTTTTAGCCAGCAGATTGGTCGATGCAGAGACAACATCTTCCCATCCAATTCCAAACTCTGGAACGCTCTTCCTCCTTTTGTTTTCCTAATTCTTATGACCTATCTTCCTTAAAGACGGGATCTATCGTCATCTTAGGGCTTAAAACTTCCTTATCTCTAGGCCCTAAACATTTGACTATTCTTTCAGACTGTCATATTCCTATTGTGTATCAATACCTCATCTCTGCCCTGTTCTTAACCTTTTATTTTTCCTTCATCTTAATGTTTTCATTATGCCCAGACCTTTATTGATAATCTCAGTTTTCTTGCCTGTCCCAGTGTGACAGTCATAAAGAAAATACTCCCTAGCATACTCAGACCTTCAATAGACAGAGAATGAGAGAAATCTAACAGCAAACATATAGGCCGATTTGTCTCCAGAAATGCTTATAAATGGTATATATAGCCATTAGACATATGGACAAGGAAATGTACTGAAATATTTATGTAGCTTATGTGAGGCCAAACCTCTACAATACTGCACCCTTTTTAAATCCACACTTGAGAAAGCATATAAATAAGCTGGAAAAACTTCTGAGAAATGCCACAAAACTAGTACCAGAAAAACGCAATTTCAGTTATGAGGAGAAGCTGAGGAAAATAGATTTACAATGACTCGAAGCTAGAAGAATTGAGTTAGCACTAAAAACCTCCTCGCTAGGCGAATTTCAATCATCAACTATTCTTACACTAAAAAGTACTTCCTTACATCCTGCTAAGAAGATTTCTTATGAAGCTATAAACTATGACCTCTGTTTCTAGAGCCAGCCATATCAAAATATCGATCCCTGTTCAC
>JAXCGZ010017593.1:0-5000 GCA_037179515.1 Halocaridina rubra | reverse complement strand
CATTACTAACATGGATAATTTGTACTAATAGCTATAAGCAGTAATAAACTCCGTTTTTTGTTATAATTCGAGTAATATAAAGAATTTGCGTTGGAAGTGCGTTCCATTTATTTGTATTAATGCTTAGATTGAATTTTAAGAACGCGAATGTATCGATTTTTAATTGAAAAAATTTAATGCACGTGAAATCACTATTACAGTCTATTAATTTCTAAAGCGTACGAATTATAGTGAGAAATATACGTGCATCTGCTTTTAAGAGTTTCATAGAACACGTGTGGTTTTCGAGAAAGGCATGCGGAAGTGACCATTCGATCTCCCAACCTCGTTATTGTGAATCTGTAGTAATTGTACTGAGCTTTGATATTTTAAAGTACGTGTAAAATCATTGTTATATAAATTTCTTAAAGCGTAAGAAATCGAGTGTTACGATTGCGCCTGTTTTTAATTTTTTTTTCTTTTTTTTTTGTTTGTTTTTATCCGCGGGAGTAATGTTTTAGCGAGGGAAACCGGGGAATCGCACCTAGCAAGAATTCATGAGCAAGGGACAGAGAAAACGAAAGTCGTCCTGGACAGAGAAAGTAAAAGTCGTCATAGACAGAGAAAGTAAAAGTCGTCCTAGACAGAGAAAACGAAAGTCGTCCTGGACAGAGAAAGTAAAAGTCGTCCTAGACAGAGAGAACGAAAGTCGTCCTAGACAGAGAAAGTAAAAGTCGTCCTAGACAGAGAAAGTAAAAGTCGTCCTATCCATTGGTCTCTGAATAGTAATATAATATGAAAGTAAAACATGTTTTGTTTCAGGAGTAGTTTTTAAGGCTTAATTTTAAGACAAATCAATGCCCCTAATAATGATAGGAATAGAATTTATGAAGGTAGGGTCTCTTATAGAAATTACTGTTGATGTTATAGTCTATTGCATTTTACCTGTTTATACATGCTAATACTCTACTTAATTGTTTGCTAATGTTCTAAATGAGTCATAATCCTACTGTAATTAACTCAATTTTGTCTTTTAAAGAAACGAGAGAAGTAGATGAATTAATGTTTTGATTTAAACTGATTGTTTGATCTTAATTAATGTTTAATATTAGTTTCACACTGGAATTATGTTGTTTAAATATAAGAATATGTTTGTATTTCAGATTTCCAACAAGGAAATAGACCCTGCATGCTCTAGTTGCCTGTAAAAGTACTCTATATATGTTATGTTTGTGTAATTTGTATAGGAATTCTGAGAAAATAGCTTAAATAATTCGGCCCCATTTCTATTGTAAACTAATGTTAGCTAGGATATGTCCAAGAGCTCCCGGAAAATTAGCCCATGCTTCGACTGAAATAAGAGATATTTCAGTTTTGGTTGGGAGGGATGTCGTATGACTTCCGCCATGCTGAAGCCAGAATCTGAAACTTGTAACAGATCTTGAGCGGAAACGGTTGGTCGAGGGCACGGATATTTTATTACAATGTTTGTAGAAAGTGCCAAGGAAATATATGACCGGAACCGTGAGACTTAGGACCTGGCATCGAGAAGGGCAAGAAAGGACAGGAAGTTAGCCATTTCCTAAACCACAAGAAAACATAAACTTGTGTTTCGTACACAGGAACCTGCCCAGGAGAGATGCCCAATAACTCCTCCCCGGAAGTAGGTGGGATTCCACTTTGAACCTGGCGCTGATTAGCTGGACTAGATCTGACTGATTTCATTGGAGAATTGGATGTTAAGCCACGCCCTGCCCCTGGGGGTATTTAAAGAGCCACCCAGGGCAGAGACAGTTAGTTAGAACCTTGCCAGGGGCACGAATAGATCATAGATTGTGATAGTCATAGGGTGGGGGCATTGGGGCATTGAGGCGTCGGATGTGTTGTACTCTAGAATAAATATAAGTAAAGGAACTACTGCTTGTCCATTCTTACCTTGTACCCATCAGGTACTAATATTTATTACCTTGTAACCACGCTACCATAATTATAAACATATATACGTAGGAGGAAAAGCCCTACGTCAGTGGTGTCATTAGATGGGATAAACAAAACTAATACGACAGTGGTGACGCTCGGTGAGATAATAATAAAAACCTCCACGTCATATATATATATATATATATATATATATATATATATATATATATATATATATATATATATATATATATATATATATATATATATATATATATATATATATATATATATATATATATATATATATATATATATATATATAAATATATATATATATATATATATATATATATATATATATATATATATATATATATATATATATATATATATATATATATATATATATATATATATATATATATATATATATATATATATATATATATATATATATATATATATATATATATATATATATATATATATATATATATATATATATATATATATATATATATATATATATATATATATATATATATATATATATATATATATATATATATATATATATATATATATATATATATAATCTTTTTTCTTTGCCCTAGACAAATCCTCTATTTCCCTTTAGCAATTTAGGTCATCAATAATCAATATATATCCGGGGATTTAGTCTCTGATGCTTCCAATAGGAGGTTCTACTCATTAAGGAATGATTTTAAAATGATGATGTCATTGCAGTATTGAAATGTGCATCCTTTCATGGCGTTCCATTATTCTTTTCTTTTATGTCTCTTTGACATTGGCGTTTCCATTCCTGAGTCTCTTTTGCAGTCATAAATCATAAATGTTTTCTCAATATTCGTGAATATGTCGTTCTATCATAACCTTGAAGAGTTGACAGAGTTCACGACCATATGAGGGATACCACCACCTTCTCCTTCTTATCAGCGACATTCCCCCTGCCAAGAAAATCATTTCTAACTACCTTGGGGGACTAACCTGGGGATTCCCTTGGGTGGGAAACAGATGCTATATTCTTCCTTTTACAAAATACATCTCGCATATATTGCAACTTGGTTTCAACAATACCTTTAAATTGATGACAAGCTGTCCTGAACATATTGTAAAAATGAGCGGAATGTGTACGAAATGAAAATCAAACAATATTTCTCCCAAAAGAATTCTGGCATTTGTGGTATGCCATGAAATGGTCTGTGAACTCTAACGGTAATCCTTCACAGGAAAGAGCGGAAAAAGCTTCATTATCATTATCCCCCCCCTCTCTCTCTCTCTCTCTCTCCTCTCTCTCTCTCTCTCTCTCTCTCTCTCTCTCTCTCTCTCTCTCTCTCTCTCTCTCTCTCTCTCTCACACACACATAAGAGGTATAATTCATTGCTATCATCATATGCTTACTTAATATGTAATAATGAGTAAATTATCAATTGTATTTGTAGCCATAAATCTATGACGCGTTTGCGCTCTTTTTATGTGTTTTAAGATTACTTTAAAGAGATTAAGAAGCAAATTATAAAACATCTCTATCCATTTATCTATCTATCTCTCACTCAGTGCATCCCCCTTTCTAATTCTCTATATATGTCTGCCTAAGTATTTAATTGTCTATCAATAACACTCACCAATTCCTAGTCATACAGGCATAATCTTCACCCACATAATTAAGAAATATAAAGCCTCTAGATGGATTTTGCTTGACAGATTAAGCGACATCTATTGTTTGCTCTGCTGTTCAAACGAGACCACTGAATTTTATAGCAAAGTACAGAAGACAAATGATATAACACTCTCTTTAAAATGGGACGTCACATGTTTACGCCGGGTTGTGCAAGCGTTTTACCGAACTCGTTAGGGTGAATTCATATTTACAGATACAGTCCTTGAGGGTCTATGATATTCCGTATTTTATTTTCATATATAATAATGTAGTCACCGTGGCTCAAGCGGTAGCGTCAGCGACTCTATGGCGTCAGGACGAGGGTTAGCGCCCCGTCACGGTCTGAGGTTAGCAAGGGCATGCACTCAGGGCAACGATTACATCTGCCAAAACAAGTCCTTCGCAAGAAGGCAATCGTCCTAGCCCTTGGTAGAAAAGGGAGTCCCTGACGTTAAACAGGAACATTTTTATATATAATAATAGTCAAATTAATCATTTTTATTTGCTTAATATGTGTGTGTGTTCATGTGTGTGTGCGTGTATATATATATATATATATATATATATATATATATATATATATATATATATATATATATATATATATATATATATATATATATATATATATATATATATATATATATATATATATGTGTGTGTGTGTGTGTGTGTGTGTGTGTGTGTGTGTGTGTGTGTGTGTGTGTGTGTGTGTGTGTGTGTGTGTGTATGTGTGTGTGTGTGTGTGTGTGTGTGATTACCTAATTGTGATTACCTAATTGTGTTTACGGGAAAGAGCCCAAAGCTCGTATCTTCCCGTCTCCTGATCGGTTCCATTTTTAGACTTAGTGATACTTATCATACCTGTCCTTAAAAGTATGGATTGAGATAGCATTAACTACCTCCTCGCTTAGCGAATTCCAATTATCAACTACTCTTACACTGAAAAAGTATTTCCTTACATCCTGCAAACAAGTTTTCTTACGAAGCTTCAAACTATGACCTCTAGTTCTAGAGCCAGCCATATCGAAATATCGATCCCTATCCACTCTATCATAACCATGAAGGAATTTAAAGACTGTCACCATATCCCCCCTTACTCTTCTAGCTTCGAGTGATGGCAAGTCTAATTCCCTCAGCCTCTCATCATAACCGAGATTGCGTATTTCTGGCACCAGTTTCGTGGCATGTCTTTGAACTTTTTCAAGCTTAGCTATGTGCTTTTTCAAGTGCGGATTCCAAAAGGGGGCTGCATATTCGAGTTTTGGCCTCACATAGGTTACATAAATATTTCTGAACATTTCCTTGTCCATGTGCCTGAAGGCTACCCTTACATTTGATAAGAATGCATATGCTGCCCTTACTACGCCATTTATATGTATTTCTGGAGACAAATCTGCCAGTATGTTTACTCCTA